>OY720441.1:51538937-51852931 GCA_963082915.1 Dolichopus griseipennis
TATTTTTTGTTTTTGTTTTTTTTTTTTTTTTTTTCAAGGAAAGAAAAATTATGTTTTTTTCCTTTTGTTTTAAAAAAATTTTCTTACAATGTTTTTTCTTTTTATTTTTGTACTGATGTTTAGCGGTCTAGACAAAAAAAAAAATTGTATATTTATTTTTAAATATGATGTCTAAATATAAATAATTGAAGGAATTTGTGGAAAAGATTTCATTTGAAGTTACGTTTATTATGTCTTTTGAAAAAGATAAAATTTAAAGTCGTCAAATCAAATGCATTTACAAGATTAATTAAAAGCGCCGGATCCTGGGCATCTTTCCTTTATATTAAATAAACTTTTAATAAGAGGTCAGTTAGAAATAAATTAAATAATTACGCTGCTAATTTGTCCTTAGTCTACTCGATCTTCTGCGAACGACGGTATACGAAGGTATTTAGATTTAAGATGAAGTTATGCTTCAAATCCAATACTTATCATCGGGAGCACCATATCTTGGTTTAGTAAATTCGTTTTATAAAATTTAATATAAATTTTAATAAACGTGTTAGAGTTGGATACAAATATAGGGTTATCCAACTTTTCCAGAATATAAAAAAAGCGATTTTGTCTAAACGAGATTTTCTGAAATAAGATTTTGTGATAACGGTGTTTGCTGAACTGAGATTACGACCCGAACCCTTTATTATCGCTACTCTCCAAAACAAAAAATTGCAGGCGTCCTTTAATATATGTTTGCTCTAAATACTACAAGATAAATAGTCACAGAATATTACAAAGCGAGAACTATAGGGAAAAATAAAACTCTACTAGATGTCCAAGTCCGCCACACAGAAAATTTCGTGAATGTCGAAGTCTACAAAAGAAAATTGCAATGAATTGGGCACATCCCTAAGGAAATTGGACTATAATTTTACAAATAAGTCTTTCATTTGTAGTCCCTAAAGTGCTGAGTTCCAAGAAAGGGGGAAAATTAAGAAGATGATGAAGGGTTATAGAAGCTACAGATCTTCAACTTAAAAGAATATCAAATATAAACTATAGCAAAGTTAATGATTCGGATATCAAGTGTGCGTCGTGTATGAGGAAACCACGTTGCTGCTTTATGACCCCCCTAATAATTCAAGGCTCTGAAGTGAAAAAAAAGGAATTTAATAAATTTTAAAAAATATTTGGTTTAAAATTTAAGTAATGCAAGGAGCAACGTCAACTCTATGTCTAAGCAATCTCGATGTCTGTAGGAATTATGAAAACCTTATAATTTCCTTACATAACTATTTTAATATATAATTTACGAAGTATAACAAAAAATTTCCACCAATCATAAAATATTAAAATATTTAAAAGGAAAATTGTTTTTATAATGTAAAAAAAAAAAAAATGACAAAAAATAGAAAATTGAATAAATATTGAAATTTATTATTGAGAACTTAAACGAAAGTGTGTTGTTCTCTTTATTTTAACACAAAAAATTGTGACAGGTGATTGTAAAAACAATTTCACTTAGTCAAATTATATATACAGTAGTATATAATAATAATAGTAGTTAAAATAATGTACCATCATTAAAATATAAATGCATACTCCTCTTTTTACACTATTATGGTTACATGTTTGATAATCATAGTCATAAGTAGAATAAATGTTTAGTTTGTAATAAGATTATGGGGCAATTTTCTTTAAATATTGTTTGTTTATTCATTGGTATAAAAAATATCTTAAGATTTTTTTTTTTTATTAATTTTGCATGGAAGGTTGACTTGGAATAAACTTGGTAAAATATATAATATCAGTTCATATTTTATATTATCATCACTTACTCTTAGGATTGTGATTTGTGACAATTTAATAACATGTTTTAGAGTGAAAATTAATTCTTAAGAATTATAATTTTGTTTATTCAACTCTGTGTTTAGTTTTTTTAGACATCGTCTTAAAGGCAAATAATTGCAAATTTTTGTAAAATAATCTTAATTTTAATTGATCAATTAAAAGCATGACACAGGATACAAATTGCATGCTATATTTAAAGTGTCTTAGAATATTACAATACTAATAGGAGCTTGGTAATTTAGAAATAATATAAGTAGTTATTTGTTTTGTATATTTTAAGTATCTTTTTTTATTTTCTTAGAAATTTTTAATATTTTGAAATTAAATTAAAATTGATTTTTGGAAAAAAAATTAAATAAATTTGTAACAGATTGCATTTTGAAAGAATTGAAATATAAGGAATAGTTTTAAATTCATAAATTGAACAACTGGATGTCAAGGTGATTAGAGTAATAACCTCTCAATCGAGGAGATCAGGTTCGAATGCCAGTAATAGTTATTTTACTGGGTTTCAAACATTTTTATCTGCTTTTTGATTAGATTATGTTACGTTTTGCCATTGGGTTTAATTTAATGTTATTTCAGGAAAAAACAAGTGATGAAAAAATCTAGGATAAACTCATTTTCAAAATTATATAGTGCTTCATACTGAGTTTAGGGTAAAAAATATATAATAATATTATAATTTAGTTATTTTATCAATTTATTTTTTGATTAATAATGAAATCAATACTTAGAATATAATCCCAATGTACTTAAGAAAACCTTCTAACAAGTGCGGTATTATTGGAGCTTCAAAGTTAACGTTTAATTTTGGAAATATATACACTGTTGACTAAATCACTAATTTATAAGAATCACAATTTTTTTATTTTAAAGTCCTAATAGTCCTTCAATGAGGAAGGTTCCCAAATTTTTATTAAGCAAAATTGTGGTGATTCTCAAGGATCTATCGCCATCTCCTCCCGCCAAAATATTCAAGTTGAATATAAAATTAAATTATTAAATTATATTTTCAGATTGAAAATATACCTTATAGAACTCGTTTTATAACCATTTTTAATATAGGTTTTTTTTGGAGGGCTGTAGCTCATCGTAACGAATGAGTCTACAAAAAAAAGTTGTTCCATAAAAGTAATTTATTTTGCAATACCTATCTACAGTTAAAATTTCGTTTCTTTATTTCAAATCGTGTAAAAGTTTTGCAAAATTAAAGACAAATAGATGGACAGACGGGATCGAGGCTTTTTTATTATAAGCTTATGATTTTTATATCTTAATTTAATTAATAGTAACTAATCGAAACATTTTCATTCATTCTAACTCTAAATTAAATCATTTGAAGAAAAAATAATTATTTTAATTACCACAAGATGAATATGAGCCCATGATCGAGGCTTGTTTATATAAAGGTAATGATAATTGTTTCTCAATTTAATCAAGAATAATAAAGAAAAGCTTTTATATTTATTTAAGCTCTAAATATATTAAAAAAAAAGTTTTTTTGCACAAAAAAAAAGGTGAGCCCATGATCGAGGCTTTGTTTTTATAAGGTAATGCTGGAGGTTTAGAAAAATTAAAATTAAGTTTCTTATCAAATCAGAATTTAAATAACGTTTTTAATTTCATTAAAAAATTAAGTGTTAACATCAAACAGGTCATTAATAGAAATAAGATGCAGATACACTTATTCATGATACATTTCAAAATTGAAATAAAATTAAATGATTTTCAGGAATGATTTGATATATTTGAAAAAATTTAACGAAGGCCATTTCTCGACACCCTAAAAAGTTTGTAGAGTTCCTAAATTTTTAAATTTCTTTA
Source organism: Dolichopus griseipennis (assembly GCA_963082915.1). Lineage (NCBI taxonomy): Eukaryota > Metazoa > Arthropoda > Insecta > Diptera > Dolichopodidae > Dolichopus > Dolichopus griseipennis. The sequence continues at coordinate 51,542,595 of OY720441.1, forward strand.
AGCTCATAAACTGAAAGTAAAAATAATTAGAACTGCAGGGTTCTTAAAGCTCTATGTGTTATTTTATACAAAAGAACTACTATTTTTCAACTAAAACCCATTTAATTTAAATTCAAAATTTCTCATATAGTTTAGAATTTAAAAATTGTCCTTTGTCCAAAAAAAAGAATTCTCAATAAAGGTTCAAATTTTCAATTTTAAATAATAAAAAACAATACAGTCAAAGCAAAAAAGAGTCTGGTCTAAAACCTATACAATTACGATATGAGTAAATAAAAATTTTACGTTTTTTTGACAGTTTATAAACAAATTTGTTTGATATTTAAAAAAAAAAAAAGTGTTATTCAAAAATATTTTTACATTTTCAAAAGAAAACCAATTTTTATTTTCTAAAGTTTTTTTTTTTGTTATCAATAAAAAAATATTGTTTTTTTTTTTACTGTTCATTCCAATTTTTTTTTTTGGAGTTTTTTTTATCGTGAAAAAAATTTTTTTTTAATTTTATTTTCTACCTTTAAGCAAAAATGAATTTTGAGTGACAAGTACATGCATTTATTACGATTGACATGGTAAATGTCTGTCATATCTATGGTCGATGTAAAAATAATATCAAAAAAATTTGTTTTTTTTTTTTAATTATCAGTTGTATTTTTTTTTGTTAGTAGTTTTATCCAGCGTTTGTTCAACTTTTCATAATTTAGTTAAAAACTATGAATTTAAAAAAAAATAAACATCATTTAATATTGATGGAAAATTTTTTAAATAGAAAATAAAAGTACTATTTTACTTTTTATAAGATTATTTTAAATTAAAAGAATAATGATGCAAAGTTATGATGAACGATGTTAAATATCAACATATATTTTACCATAGTAATGAGTACATTAAGACTTTGCTCAGCGGCTTAATAGCACCTGAGCATTTCATCTTTTTAGACAAAAATTGATATATTCAAAATCACAGATGTGCTACATGTAAACTCATAGAATATAATTCAATATAAACGGAGAAAATCTGAAATATAAGGTGTTTTAACAGGACATAGATAAATAATTAAAAAGATATCATTGATTATATTTGAAAACACATTTAAGTGTCATCACATAATTTGGTTGGTCTACTACAGTGGGTTCGAGTAGTTCCTATTCAGAAACAACTATTCCATATGAGCATTACTTTATATATAATAAAGCTGGATGTTTGGTCAATAGTAGTTAACCGGATTATATAATGTTTATATTACGGTCATACGAGTAGTTGACGCAGTTTACTCTACTACAATTACGTTATTAGTTTAAATATTAATCAAAATATAATATCAGCTGTTATCGTTTTTGTTCTAGTCTAAGTTAGTTTAAGAATTAAGGGGAAAAAAAATTATAACGAATAAAAAAATTTGCATACTTTTAGGGCTATAGGAGAAATTACTAATATTTAAATTGAAATAGTTAAAGCTTTTGAGCTAAAGTTAACAAAGTTGATTACAAATTGGATATTTAAACCTTTTTAAAGAAGTTTTGTTGGTCCTTAATGTATAAAGCGTTATGAAACGTGTCTCCTAAAAGTAGGTTAGTAAATGTTAGCCGAGGCTTTGATTATTTTATGAACTTAAATTCATATCAGTGAAACTTTTATTGAAATTTTTATAAGTATTACGATGAACATATTCTATTTCAGTATATAACAAGTTTAGTAGAAATGCTTATTAAAAAAAAGTATTTGTTTTTTTTTTTTACTTACATAAATTTCAATGGAATTTTTTTGGTAACATTTTTATTTTAATTGTTTTTTGAAGTACGAGGATAATACATAATTGAATTTTGACATAATTTTTTGGGTTATACGTAATTAATATTTTTTTTTTTTTAAATATTTCCAATAAATTAATTAATAAAATTTTTCTTTTGTAATGAATTTATGAACTTTTATTGATGTATTAATAAAAAAAAAAAAAATAAATAAATTTCTTCCGAATTTATTATTATATTTTATGAAAAAAAACGCACAAAAAATTTATGAGGAAATATTATATATAAAAGTGGAAATTTATTTTTAACGTTTCCTATATTAATTCGGAATTATATAATTAATTTCTTTGAACAAGAAGCAGCTAAAAAAAAATATGAAATTTTATTAAAGAAAATATATATAACGCCATAAAGTATGCAATTTCATTGTAACTTTACAATTTGCAAAAATTTCTTCTTTTTATCACCTACATTAATAAGATCAAATCTTTTCTATGGTCTATCTGCTTTACATTAGTCAACTCAGAGCTGAAAAAATTCGTAAATTTAAACGAAAGTGCAAAAGAAATAAACATAGAAAGTCTAAGTCCCAATACAATCATTTTTAGGATCCGCAGATGGGTTGCGAGCTATCAAGATGATGTCATTCCATAACTAAATATAACATTCCATAACTATATATAAAAATAAAATTGTGAGCTATCAAGATGACGTCATCACATAACGGTACTTTATATCTCAAGGTTTCAAATTTTAAACTAACTATAAAATCCCTCCTAATTGAGAGTCTTACGTGTATATATTATATATATATTATATACATATTAATATTCTGAATAAAGCGGCAATCCTGATTTTGAATCCAACTTTAAAATCTCTCCCAATTTTAGGAAAATTTTGTAATGCATTTTTTGACCACTAGATGGCGGCATCGCCACTAATAATTTATATATTCGGAAACTTTGAAATATAAAGTACCGTTATGTGATGACGTCATCTTGATAGCTCACAACCCCTCTGCGGGAGTTTATCCGAAATTATTACGATAGAGTGTTAAAAACTTTAGGAAATGGTTTAATATCAAATATATTTTACATGAAGGAGCAATATATTTAGAAAGCTTTGCTCAAGATTTAGCTCCTGAGCATTTTATATAGATAGCTATGGATATATTCAAAATTAAAATCATGTTTCCGTACTACTAATTTCATTATAGTAGACAGGTAATTAAATTTTATAATTAAAAATTATTAATTTAGTAAAAAATTGTTATAAATCTAAAAATATACGCATATATATATATATATATATATATATATATATGTATATATATGAAAAATTTTGATTGATTTTATTTTCAAATACATTTATTATATAAATTCAAATAATATGTAATAAATATGTAAAATTTAAAAATTACATAGAATATAAAATACTTAATAAAATATATTTTTCATAGACTTATATATAATGTATACATATACTAATATATACATATTAATTTATTATTTTATTTGGAAATTATTTGAAAAAAATAATTAAGCCAATATTTTAACAAGATAATTATTATTTAAAAACATTAATCACATAATGCGCAATAATTATGTAATTACAAATTAAAAAAAAAAAATTAGATTATATACAAAATACGAATTATGTTATTTACATAAATATTGTCGGCATTTAAAGGTAATAAAAAAATTTAATCTTTTAATTTTCATAATTTAAATTTATTTATTTTGTTTTTTTAAAGTTATTAGGAGTTTAAAATTATATATTTTAAATATTATATAAAATTTTACAAAAATTTTTCAATTTTAATTTAATTAATGGTATTAAATTTTATTACAAATTTAAAATTACTAAAAAAATAAATAAAATTTAATAATGAAATAATTTTGAACAATTGCTATTGTACTGGATTATTAAAATTGATTGTATAACAGAAGTAATAAGTTTGAAAATAATAGATTTGGACTTTAGAGCTTATTTATTTACATCTTGACAAAAGAAGAAAGGTGCTGGATGCACATTATTCTTATTAATAAAATTGCTAGATTTATTCCATCCATCAGAATATCTTAAATTTTATTCAATAAACTTATTTTCCTTATATATTGCAATAATTTATTATGGAAGTTGTAACTAACATTTTTATCTGTGAGTTATATTTTACAATTAAATAATTCGTTTATATCAAAATAATATTCATTGTTGTTACACCAATATTTTAAGCCCAATTGTGAACTATAGCTGAATCAAGTTGGAAATCATGTAAATTTTTTAACTTTTATAGAGATTTGAACACGGTCCCTTAAATAAGAGATTAGACCATAGCCATTGTGTCAATTAGCCCTTATTAGAAATAATTCAAACCCGACTTTGGTTAGATAACTTTTTAATTGAATTTAGACAAGCTTAACTTTAAGAAAATTTGAGTATACTGAGTAATTAAGTAGTGTAATCTATATAGAATATAAAAAACTATGAAGTTTAATAGGGAGTTAGTAAATGATTTTAATTTTTGGAGAGATTGGAAATTTAAAGGAAAACACATTAGAATTTTTTTTTTTAAGCGCTAACTGTTCAACTGTTGGGCTAATAAGTCTGTCTATACCATAGGTACATGTTGGAACAGGGGGTCATATTATATTCGTGTTATTAGAATTGATCTAATTGAATTCTGCATACAATTTCAGCATGAAATAGTACTAGGCCTTATAAAATGTAGAAACGTCTTAGATTTTCAATATTTACAATTCAATTTTTATTTATATGGTATTTTATATCTGTGAGTTATATTATTCAATTAAATTATTTGTTTATATTTTGCATTTGTTTATATTGTTGTATTTTTTACTAAAGATATATAATTATTAATTATTGATGAAGCCATTAATTTAAACCCAATGGCGAATGGTAGCTGAATCGAGTCGAAAACCAGAAAAGTGTTTTCACTTTCACTAGGATTCGAACCCGGGCCTTTCGCATTAAAGTTCGGCACTCAACCACTATGCCACACAGCCGTTAACTAAGTTAACGTTAATTTACTTTGGCCTTTACTTTATTAAGGTAAATAATTAAGGCCAAAGTAATATTGATTTGGATTTTTCAAATAAGAATCCTCCAACACTTTTGTATAAGCATTTGGGAGAAAGGTATTAATAAAATTGTGTAAAACGTTTAGGATATCCCATGTTGCGTAATGGATCCGGGATAGTATTTGTAAAAAAAATTTTTAATCAATTGTCAAATATCAAGAATTACTATGTAAAAGCAGTTACTTAACTAAATAAGAAATAAAGTAGGCAATTCACTTATCATTAAAAAACTAACTGGGGTTGCAATATTTAACACCGTAACATATTGAACTAATTAAATTATATTCAAAATATTATTTTATTTCAAAGCTACTGTGCTCTTGTACTCAAAATACTCTATTTTTTGCACATTTCATTTAATATATTCATTTATTTTCTATTACAACATTAAGTATTTTAATGTCAACAAATTGTAACAATATGAACGTGATCGGTTCAAGGTTACCGCATATAAAGAATTTATTTACAAAAAAAAAAAAAACAAAACTTTTTATTATTTTCTTTATTTTTATAAGAAATTCTTGCATGTATGTTTTGTAGTAATTTTAATTTTATTATTATTATTGTTATAACTAATGACATTTGAAGTGCATTTCAATTAAATTTCAATTCACTGTCTTTACTTGTTGTTTTCCCATATACTTGTATTGCTTTACAATATCAACAATTATTTATAAAATTTTGATTCTATCAACGAAATATTGATTGGAATTATTGAGAAGGTTCTAAAATGTTAACATGGCAGAAACATGATAAAACATAAATGGCATATCAAAAAACTATAAAGAAATTAAGACTTCTTTATATTATACTCGTAAAACGATTGCCAAAAGAATATTTAAATTTACAAAGTGTTATTTTTGTTTTGTGTAAAATAATGAATTTGATGAAGATATAAGGAGACTATTAATATAGAAAATATATAAATATATAAATATATTTATCAAAGATTATAAATACATTATTAATGCAACAAATATCAAACTATTAGAATATTATTAAAGAAATTCTTTGAATGATGCTAGGCAATAAATCCAAAATTAAAAATCTTATGTATCGGTTTTAATTATAAATTATTCAAAAAATTTCTTACACTTAGAACGAGGAGTGAACTCTTATTGCTTCGTTTGATAGGTCAGGCACTTAGTCATTTTATTTTTTATTTAATTACAAAATTAGTCAGCTTAAAAAACAATTTCATATCTTCAGGCGAAGAGTTAGTTTTATAGTAGATATTAAGCGTTATAAATTAATTATATTATTTTCTAGCTTCCGGGACTTTGATTTAGGTTTCGTAACAATGTTTTTTACTGAATAGAGCTGTTTATCTTTCGAGGGCTGTTGGGTTTGGAAAGTTGCTTCAGAATTTGTCATATAATGCGTTGAAATTCTCATAACTACGTTACGAGTTCAATTCCATTATATAACAATTACTACTTCTTGAGACGCCGATATATGTGGCCATTTAGGTTTCAACTGATCTTCCCTGCTCCAATCGAGCTTGGGACCGGCTACGGTAAAGGCACGGCCAATTTAGAATGCGACGCAACGCAAAGGTATACAATGTCAGTCACATACAACGTATGACAAATTCCCGCATTCCAAAGAAAGCCAAAGTATTAAATGGGAAAATTGATAGAAAATGACCAGAAGAGAAGCCGAGAAATCGATGGATTGATCAAGTTAGATGCTGTATAAAAGCTCCAAGAGCAAAGTTACATAACTGCTGCCCAAGATCGGGTGAAGTGGAAGAGGATGATTAAGGAGGTCAAGGTACGACAACGGACTGTTGCGCTATAGATGAAGAATATTTTCGCTTTAAAATTAAAAATTAAAGCGTATTTCCTTTTTACCAACCGCTATATATCTGAAATATAATTAGCGCCAGCTATAGTTTTCGCATCAAAAATTGAAATCTGGGATTTTTGAAAAAATGCTTGCTCCAAAGATCAATGTTTTTTTTTTTTGGTAATATGCGTCTGTCTGGCAATATATAATATTTTGATGTTAACATCTTTAATTGATAAAGTATTGGAGAAAATCGGGTTACCCCAAGGGGCACTTCTCTTATTGCCCCATAATAAATAATTGAAAAAAATTTAAGTTTAGTAACTTAATAAATTACAAATATTCTTCATAAATAGTATTTGTTGATCTATGACTCAAGTATCATTTGTGAAAGGGTGTTTTTTATGTACGAATATTGAATATGAAATTATAATAACATAATTTATTATTTTATAATTGTTATATAACATATTAATAATTGATTTTTAAATCTCATATTGTAATAATTCACTTCATACCATGTAAAATAATATTTAATTAATTAATAGCACATATTAATATAGAATTTTTAATAAAGACTTCAAACAATGGTTATAAATAACAACTCTTTGTTTGGGCGTAACTTCATCTTTTATGGAACTTATTTAATTTTTTATGCTTTTCATCTGTCACAATTCCAATATATACTTATATTAAAGTATATTATATATATATATATATATATATATGTATATATTTTTGTAAATGTAAAAGAAAACATAAAAATAAACTTAATAAAGATTTACATGATGTGATTGTAAAAAGAAACAAAATAGACAACTTGCATATATTAAATGTAAAAATGAACGTTAAAAGAATCTATAATGAAATATTCCAGCGCCAGTTTATTGATGATAGTTGTCAACTTACAGCAAAAAAACAAAGAAAAAAAAGATTATTAAAACATTGTTTTTTTTTTGGACAAGTTAACATTTGATTGGCTTTTAGTATATTTTATTTACTTAATAAGTAGTAAGTTTTATTTTCATTATCAACTCATTGGCCAGTTGATCTGTTGGTTGTGTTTAATAATAAATAACTTTAAATTATTGTAGAAATAAGATGTAACCGAGCCAAAGAAGGCATCTGATTTTGACTTTCGTGACTACATTTACGTCATTATACAGTTCATAGAGTTCGGTATTATATCTTCTCCGGCAGACCGCGCCATGGTTTACAGGACCATATATTCTACGTAGAATTTTTCTTTTAAAAACACTTAGTGCTAGCTCACTTGCTTTTGGCAGTGTCTTACAGCAGAACTGTACTGTTTTTGTACTGTTGTACTTTAGTATTACGCGATAGGAGTTTTAAAACAAGCTGTGTTAACAAACCGAAGTAGGAACGGCTTGTCATGGTTATTCCACGTCTAATTTCTACGTTTATATCAATGTAATTTTTTTGGCTAAATTTAAAAAAAAATAATTTAAAAGAAAAAAGTTTTAAGAAAGTCTTGCTGTTGTGCCGGAAATCGACAAAAAATTGTTTGAGATTTATATAGAAGCAGTATTTCGAATAATTAGAAGTAATTCGCTATTAAAAAGTTTTTTTAATTATCGTCGTGGTGAAATGGGTTAAAAATCTCTTGAGATTAAGGACTTAGGAAATTGTTCGTAATACGGTTACAAAATTCTTTTTGACGAATCGTCGTGCTGATATGAGTTAATAAATTGCAAGTCTGTTAATAGAGTCATCTCCATTGTCAAAGAGCAACGCGTAAACAAAATTAGAAGTCAATCGGGCCTAACGTTTTGATTTTAGAACAAAAAGTTTAAAAACTTACGCGACAGCCCAACGACTTTGCGGTCCGTTACAGCAAAATTTTTAGCTCAAAAACTTTTTCCGTACTCAAAAACCTTGATATTCACATTTTCATGATAATCAGCTGGGAAGTTTAGGAGTCTATACGCTACAAGCATACAAACATTCGCTCTTACATGTATAGATGTTTATTTTAATAATAACTTTATTTTATTGGACTGCTTTTCGCTAACTTTTGTATTGGCTAAATCGTGTTTAAAATGTCAACAAAGTACAACAACGATGCGAATAGTAAGAAATTGCAGTTTCATCTTTCTTAGAGGTGATAGTGAACTTGATAAATAGAATATTCATTTTTTTAAAATTTAAGTGACGTTGGGTTCTCTGTGGAGTTCAACTCAAATTGTCCGAATTTAGTTATTCAAAAATTGCGTAGAATGCTTATTATAGAAACTGCGGAATTGATTTGGATTACTGTAATTCTAATTGCTTTTATTATTCTATTTATCAATATTAAAGAATTGATTTTATCTTTAACACAATCATATTACAATTATAATCGAAAGTTTTATGTATCAAAACTTATTATCAAATTATATTTATTACAATATTGTCATATTGTTTTTAATTTTAACATTTTATAAATCCAGGTCAATATGAAAAAAATTTTTGAAAAATTTATAAAAGTTAAATATTAAAAGATTTATGGAATTTGGTATTGAGATGATTTATGGTTAATAATTAAATTGATGAAATGTTTTTATTAATGTATTGAGGTCATTTAAAAGAATAAAATTTCTTGGTATTAGTTAAGGAAATTTTCTAAAATTCACATTTAAAATAGTTATCAATCGTCGTCAATAAGGATAAGAAATTATTTGTCCTAAATAATTTTAGAAAAGTATTTGTCCTCCATATAATTTCAAGCATAATTACCAAATACCTTTTTACCTTAGCGAATGAAATTATAGAAATATATTGATAACATTTTAAGATATTTCAGGATTTTTCAATATATATGAATTACTACAACCTAATGTCAAAGGAGAGATAGTAGAAAGATGAAGAGTAAGAAGAAAGCAATTATTATGGCTGAGAATATTAGGGAGCGGACTGATTTGCACACAGTTAGTAACAGCTACAAATAGAACGGAATATACTAACATTGTTGTCACCTTAACATAAAAAATAATGCGTCAAAATCCAGCAGTGGATAGGCATCAGAAGAAGAATATAAAGCACAATCTTAATTCCAAAAGTTTTGTTATGCACATTTTATTTGATAGTGCAGTAATAATTGTTATATTTTTTAAACGAACTTTCATTTTAAATATAAAAAGGTTATCCAAAGTGGGTCTTAAAGTGTTTTACAAATTACGGATACTTTGTCGTTTTAGTCTTCAGACAAAATGTAATGCAAATTTAGATAATTTTTTATTTACGTTAAAACTTTTAAATAAATTTTCTGCTTCAATATGGAACCGTTCAGAAATTTGAGTTTCGGAATTTTAATTTCATTTATTGCTTGGCGCCAAACGAGGCTTGATCCTTTTGTATTACCCGGATATTCATAAATGAATTTGTATTTGGTGGATTTTGAATTGGGAGTTCAGCTTAACAACAAATACTGACATAGAAGTATTTAAAATTTACTTATTACTAAATGATGAAATGAGGTTAACTGTCATATACTTCAGAACACTTTTGGGACTTTTTTACATATCTAAAATCTCCAAAGTAGTATATTTATTACCTACAAATAACCAAAAACAGAAAAAGTCTACAAGATTTCGAACTTGTTATATAAAGTCATTACAGTACTACTAATTTCAAGTATTAGGTTCAAAAAGAACTTCCCATTAGTCGCTGCAACAATCAAATACTGATGACAACCGAAAAGTTTTCAGTAAATATAATAATAATAATATTAATAATAATAATAATAGTAATTAAAGCTTTTTATACTCGTAAAATTTGCGACTAAATTGAAGTCATCATTAAATGACTGTCGACACAAATAAATTAAAAAAAAACTTTTATTAAATTACCAAACTAAATTAACGCCAAGCAAAATTTATTTAAAGTAAATAATGGCAATATAATGAACTTTAATTATAATACTAATAATATTGTAAATCGGATGCATTTAGAGGTTTCCTGTGATTAAAAGTTTAATAAATTGTACTGTTTTAATAAACTTTTTTAAATTTACATTTAATGAAATAATTTAAATTTTTGTATTTTATTTAATTACTATTATGTGAATATTTGAATTTTCTAAAATTTATTACCAAATAAAACTAACTAATTAATTTTCTTTTATAAAATATATTATTTTATTTTTGTCAATTTATAATTATAATATTTAATTTTAATTTTTGATATTTTATTTGTTAATATTTTAAAATAAACTGAAAAGAAATATTTTGTAAATATTTTTTAGTTTGTTTTTTTTTTTAATTAATTTTTAGAATATTACTATTGAACATAAATAGAAGAAAATAAATAAAATTTATTGGATAATTAAATTAATTATGTAAATAATTTATCACACAAATCATAAAATTAATGTTTGAAACATTATTTTAAAACAAAATAATAAATTAAATCTATATAGTTCACAATAATAATTAATATTTTTTAGTCAATATAGTAAAATAATTAGGACATATTTTGTCAATATAATTCGAATTTCAGTGTTTTTAAAACTGTAGGTTTTAATTTCAATATGAAAGAATTCGAATACAAATTTAAACATTGTGTAATATTTGTAAGCTGGAGAAGATTATGACATGCGCCCACTTCAATTTTACTTTTCTAAACAAAATTTAGGGAATACGGGAGTTGCGGAACAATCATAGGTTCGGAACAAAGCAATATTTAAAACTAATTTCAAGAGTTCTTTAGCATTAGTTTTTTTCGAAGCAAAATCGTTCGGAACAAAGCAATATTTAAAATTAATTTCAAGAGTTTTTTAGCATTAGCTTTTTTTCGAAGCAAAATCGGTTTTCAAATTTTATTCCAAATAATAAAAGTTGTAAAGAAGCCTTGAACTTGAAAAATAAAAATCCAATCAACGAGGTTAAAAAAAAGTTCAACTAGGCCTCGAAGCAAGTTTCAAAAAGATTCATTTTCGGGTTATCAAATTATTGGGCTAAGTTTCTTATATCACATTCTTATTACATAATAAGCATCAACTTGTAAAATTTTTTAACATCTTCACTAACTCCAGCATTTTTCAATATTACCAACTTTCGAAAATCAACAATAACCAAAGAATCAGGAAAAGCATCGTTTAAAAAATTCTAAGAGTTTTTTTTAAACTTGCTTTTCTAAGAAAAAATATTAAACAACTAATTTCGAATAAAGTTCCGAAACGATATAATTAATTACAATATTACTATACTAGTCCGAAATAAATATTTCTTCGGAATTTTTGCGACTTTAAGTTCGCCACGCGCCACGGTCTTCAATTAACTTGTATTTAAAGTTAATGAGAAGGTTTTAATTTTCTGTTTTTTAAACCCGGTCAGGGTAACAGTATTGGGCTATTTTAAAACTTTAACAACCAATTTTGATTTTGATTCGGAAATTTGTTTCGAACATTTTTTTATATTTCAAAAATATCAAGAGTTCTTAAATAATTTGAACATTTATTTCAAAAAAGTTTCCTATTATATATATGTATATAACATTTATACTCATCCAATTAAGTAAAACTTTTTACTTTGTTGCAAAATATTGAGGTCATTTTCAATAGTTAAATAATAAAAAATAAATTATTTTACTTTTTTATTTATAAAAAAAAGAAACATAATTAAAAATATTATAATAATGTCAAATTTGTTTTAAAAAAGTTTTTATTTTTTGTTAATTATGGTTTCAATAAAATGAAAAATAATAAAAAACAAATAATAACAAAAAATAAAATTCAATTTTGACAGGAACGTGATTAAATTCAATACGAACAATATAAAAAAAAAAACATATACGTAATAATATAAAATTGTACAATATATTTTTTTGATGATTTTTATTTATGGTTTATGCCAAACCACATTAAAATAATTTGTTTTTTTTTTTCAAAATAATTCGGCCATGATGAGTTTTCTAAAAAAAAAAAACAAAACAAAACCAAAAAAAGGTGGATATTGATTAAAAACAAAAAACGCATAAAATAAAAAATTTTGACGTAATGCATATTTACAATATTTGACAAATTGACATTTAAGAAGTTACGAATATTCGAGTCGACTAATGAAATGGAAGATTTTATTCAATAATTAATAAAAAAACATTTTTGTATTAAGGAGTCATCATTGCAAACCCACTTAATTCTAATTAAAGTATTTTACAGTTTACAGTGCGTTTTTATACCCGTGCATACATATATGACATCGGGTATATTAGATTTGCTCCTCCGTTTGTAACGCATCGATCTAGACGAGCTAGATATAGTGTCAAGGGTACGTATCGGCTCAGAATCGAAAAATTAGTCGATCTAGCTATGTGTGTCTGTCCGTCCGTCCGTCCGTCCGTCCGTCCGTCCGTCCCTCCGTCTGTGTGTCAGCACGATAACTCAAAAACTAAAAGAGCTACAGTTTTGAAATTTTCACAAAATATTTTTCAATCAATTTCTAGGTTCCCTATTTTTTTTGGTTAAGATCGGACCAAAACTTTGGGTAGCTCTCGAACAGCTAACTTTTTTAACTCCAATATTTTCATACAAAAATTTGAAATATAGCTATGCACCTTGTAACATGAAATTATATGAATTTTGTTTGTTTTTGTTTTTTTTTTTGTTTATTTTTGTTTTTTGTATTTTTTTTTGTACGATTTCGAGTTAGAATTTCATATAATTTAAATGATGCGTAGTTTATTTAAGATAAGCAAAAAAGAGACAAAGATTTTTTTTAAGTAAATGGCTTCATAAATAATTTATATATGTATATTCATATAATATGTATATGTGTAATATTTTGAATGAATCATTTTATCAATATGGTTATATGATGCTTTGCTTAGGTTTAATATATTCGTGAATTAAAAATTAATTATAAGAGATAGAATTGAAAAATTAGAGCTAGAGTTTTGAAATTCACACAAAACATTTTTTGGACATTTTTAAGGTTCCCTATTCTTTTTGGTTAAGACCAGACCAAGGTTTCGGGGAGCTGTCACACAACTTATTTAAACCAATATAAATTTCTTCAAAAGTAATTATACTAGAAAGACGAAAATTACACACGGTTAGTTTTATAATGAATCAAGCACTTATATGAAGTTTCAAAATTTTACGGCTTCATTTGCGGGGGGCTGCCATACAACTTCTTTGCACCAATATGAATTTCTTGGAAACTGAGTATACTACGAGGATGAAAATTACACACTGTTAGTTATATAATGAATCGAGCACTAATATGGAGTTTCAAAATGTTGCGACCCCATTTTCGGGCAGCTGCCATACAAAGTTGTCAATTCGATAACTGTGAATCTAATGAAGCTACGAGGTTAAAATTAAAACTGGGCAGGTAAAGTAATAGGGCAAGTTAGTTGGCAAAGTTGGACATCGCTCGGGCCAACTTTTGGGGTGGGCTATTTTTTTTTATGGTTTTTTTTTTTTGTTTTTAAGCAAAAATTATGGTATAATGAATTAAAAATTTAATATTTTTTTTTTTTTATTTAATTTTTTTTAAGCAAAAATTATGGGATAATAAGCTAAATTTTTTTTTAACTATTTTACTTTCTTATATTTTTTTTGTAATATTTATAATAGCATGTGGAAAATAAATAACGGTTAGTGGGTAAGCACGGGTATCTAAAAGTTGACAAGGGCAACTATAATCTTCCTCGTTTTAATTTAGGCTTTCACTTGATCGACTCATAAGCCGACTCAAAAATTCAAAAAAAATTGTATAACATCTTTGAAAAAAATATTTTATCTTGATATTTTTACTTTTAACTGCCCAAATAGTTTAAAACTATTTTTGAGAAACAGATACGAGTTCAATGAAAGAGATTTTGTAGTCTTAAAAATTATCTAAATTCTTTAATTTGGTGGTTAAAATATTTTGACATTTTGATTTAAGATTTTAAAAAGAATGGAAAAAACAAGTAGGGAGCCATGGAAGGCTTCAGAGGAATTCTTTTATTCCAATAATTATAGTTGCTTAATATTTTCCAATGCATTTGAATTACATATTTTACATATTAGATACAATTATCTATATAAATTTAAACTTTTTTTTATTTTGACATTTCTACTTTAAACATTCAAAATAGTTTAAAACTATTTTTTTTTGACATTTCAGTGAGTTATAGCCTATTTACAATGAACGCTTTCGTTTTGCTTTCTAAACGTAGCTATCTATCAAACTAAGTTAAATTGAATTATATGAAAGTGTCTACAATTGACGTGCAGCCATTGAAAAGGTTGTTTAGCTCTCAACTTTTTCGCTTTCTCTCGTCAAGTGTCAAATAAGTGAACTTCGAAAATTATTTTTATTGAAAAACGAGGAAGAGTGTGGTAGAGTAGACTGTGTCAACTCTGGGATACCCGTATGACCGTTTTATAAACATTATATCATTTATAAACATTAATTACTTTTGACAAAATTTCAAACATAAAGCTTTATTAGGTGTAGTGTAATGCTCATATAAAAGAAGGAGTTGTATGGCAGCTACTCGAACCATCTGCAGTAGACCAACCAAATTTTATAGTAACTTTGGCCATTACACTAAACTATTTTTGGCAAAATTTCAGACACCTAACTTCAATAGGTATAGAGTAATGCTCATATAAAATAAGAAGTTGTATGGCAGCTACTCGAACCCTTTGCAGTAGACCAACCAAATTTTGCAGTAACTTTGGCCAATACACTAAACTATTTTTGGCAAAATTTCAGACACCCATCATTAATAGGTATAGAGTAATGCTCATATAAAACAGGAAGTTGTATGGCAGCTACTCGAACTCACTGCAACAGACCAACCAAATTTTGCAGAAACTTTGGCCATAAAACTAAACTACTTTCGCCAAAATTTCAGACACGTAGCTGTAATAGGTACAGAGAAATACTCATATAAAAAAAGAAGTTGTATGGCAGCCACCCGAACCCATGGACCAAAATGGCTGGATTTAAATAGCGATGACGGCTATTGCAAAAAAACGAATTTGCGAAAATTTCAAGATTCTAGCTCCTTTAGTTTTTCAGTTATCGTGCGGACGGACGGACGGACGGACGGACGGACATACATAGCTAAATCGATTTTTTTTTCGATTCTGATCCGATCCATACACTTGAGTCTATATCTACCCCCCCTCCTTCTCTGCGTCACAAACGTAATGGCAAATTTATTATACCCTTTGCCTATATAGTCATACGGGTATAATAAAAAAATATATTGTCAGAATAGAAAAATTAGTAAAATCATTAATTTGTTTTCTATCTAGGATTTTTAAAATAAACTTTAAGTTATTGAAAATTTTTATTTTGTTCATGAAATTTGTAAACAAAACAATGTCAAAAAACGCTGTCTTTTACATTTCATTGTGGACACTTTTTGGTTGACTACGTAATGAAGCGAAACGAGAGCGTCATTGTAGATAGGCTATTTAAATTAAATTTTTATTTTAAACTTAACATTTCAAAAATATACATGGTGTTTACATGTATTATAAAAACATATATATACATAAAAATATTATGTTGAAAAGTTTCCTGTTGCTAGAATACTGTTTCAAGTGTCATTGATGATTATATGGTTATAATATTGATCTTTTAAAGGTTTAATTTGTTTGGATTCAATAAAAATTTGAAAATAAAATTAAAATACAGAATATTAAATGAATAAAAGATTGATTGAATATTGAATTATTAAAAATAAATCAAATTCACATATAAAAAAAAAATAAAAATAATTTTAAATATTTTCAAAAAAAATATTATAATTGTGACCTTATTTCGAATATTACTTTACAATATTCTAATAAATTCGCTAAAATGACAATATTATTTTACCTGAAGCACTATTAATATTTAACAATAAAATGTTATATAAAAAAATATTAAAAATTGATAATTTAATTTGAAAATACATAAAAAAAATTATGTTCAATTTTAAATGTCTTTGTTCAATACTCTAAAATATAAATAATGCTTTAACATTTTGTATTCGAGCCCTACTTCATAATATCATAATTAAAATTTTTTAATTTTTCTTTGTAGGTAGTTACTAGTTATTTTAATAAAGTAAAAAATTTAATAAAAACGGTTTTGTAGCTTTATTACCTGGTATTAATAATGTATTATAAGTAATTATTAATAAAGTTGTTGTGTGGCAGTATTTGTTTTAAGAGGAACATGCATTATAACATTTTGATGGCCCCCGATTTGAATCAAAAGTCTTTTAAAAATTAAAATTGGGTTATGAGTTTTATATTCATTATTTTTTATTATATTAAAACTTCTGATTCCCAAATACAATCCTTTCTTTTAAGTTATTAAAATTAGGAAGATTGCAAAGCTGGCTATATCAACTCTTCTAGGATACCCACATGAACGTAATAAAAACATTATATAATCCGTTGAGTTACTTTTTACAAAATTTGAAATTTACAACTAATTATAACCTGAGTTAAGTATAAAAGAAAATATAAGTTGTACGAGAGCTATAGACTTTTCACAAAATTTGGAATACATAACTTATTAGTTGTATTGGAGCTATTTGACTTTTGCACTAAATCAACTATTTCTTGTGCAGATGTTGGCCATCAAACTTTACTACATTTAACATAATTTCAGATACCCAGCTTCATTAAATATTAAGTTATGTTCAAATTGAAAAATATGACAGCTTCTTGAAACCACTGCATTAAACTAACTAAATTTTACAAAAACTTTGGTCAAAAAACTCAACTCTTTTTAACAAAATTTTAGAGATCCAGCATTTTTATGCTTAAATACATAAAAGAAGTTGTATTAAAATTATTTAAGTTCTTAAGCCCTTGAGCAAACTGGCTTGATTACAATAGCAAATACGACATTTTTATTTTTGGAGTTATCATGCAGACAAAAGAACACACATAGCTAAGCCGATTTACTTTTCAATTGTGATCTGATTCAAATCCTTGTGTCTATATCTAATGTCAAATTTAGTATACCCGTTAAAATTACGCTCTTTCGGGTATAAAAATTAATAAATCAGTATTTTTTCAAAAAAATTATTAAAAACTCAATATACGAGTATTATCAAAAAAAATATCAACTGCTTAATTCTATATTGTTCTTTTAATAAAATTTTTTACAAGGAAACCAAAATAATAATAGAAATTTTTGTTAAAAAACCACAATCTGACAATTTTATAAAATTAATCATGGTCAATGTATATTTCGTGACAGACAAATTGAATGGGTGTTTGACAGTACAACACTTAATTTGATATGTACATATTTGTTTCAATTCAATGTTTTTTTTTGTTTTTTTTTTTATGTTATATTTATATTAACAAACATTTATTTATTTTAAATATTGTAAATATTTTTTAATGAGATAAATTTATTTAATAAATTTGAGGAAAATTGTATTTTATATTTCTGTTTTATTTTGAATATTCAATGAACTGAAAAAATAAAACCATAACTAAATTTATGTCGTAATTTCATTGCATTGTCAAATCAAATGTCATTTATAAGAAAATTAATTTTAAATAAATAAATAAATTGTAGTTTTTTTTTTTTATATTAATAAAATTTATAATATGGAATGTGTTAAATTAACTTTTTAAATAATTATTTAAAAAAATGTTTAATTGAAATTGAAAATTGTGTGAATAAAAGTTGTTCGACGTATGTCAATTTAAAAAAAATATGGGGCGTTTAAGAATTTCAAAACTGTATAAATGTCGAAAAATTTGTACACAAGTGTTATACAAAATTCTGTGTTTGCTTCGTTTTCAAATAAAATAAAGTCAAATGATATAGAGTAAAATCAGAGCATTAAGGCTCAATATTTTAACCTAAAACACAACTCCAATTCTAATAAATGTATAGGAAATGTACCATTTTTATAATTTCTATAGTCTGTTATACATACTGAATTTGAAATCATCGTCATCATCAAATGGCGTCACAACTCGGGGTGAGTTTTAGCCTGATTTACTGCTGCCCGCCATACTTGTCGATTTTGTGCTGCAACTTTCCAGTTTCTGATATTAAGTTTTCTTAAATCATTTTCTAAGCCATCTGTCCATCTTAGCCTTGGTCTTCCTCTGTATCTATTTACAGGTGGAGCAACATCTAATATAAGTCTTTGTGACCTATTATTTGCCATTCTAGCAACGTGTCCAGCCCATCTAATTCTTTGTGCTTTAATAAAGCGGACCACGTCTTCATTATTTATTAGTAGTTGTAGTTCTTGATTGTTTCTGTGCATATATTCACCGTGTAGATTTTGTTTCGGTCCAAATATTTTCCTTAAAATTTTGCGTTCAAAAATTTTTAGACTATTTTCGTCTGATATTGATAATGTCCAATTTTCCGCACCATAGGTCAATACTGGTCTAACTAGGGTTTTATACATACACAGTTTTGAATGTCTAGATAAAAGCTTCGATTTAAATAGTTTTTGATGTGCATAGTAGCATTTGTTGGCCGCTTGGATTCTATTTTGTATTGAACAGTGCATGCTGTTGTCGTTGTTGAGCAATACTCCCAAATACGTAAAATTATCTACGCCTTCGAAGTTGTATTCTCCGATTGTTATGTTTTGCGGGCTGCGCCTAGTGTTTGAGCGTGATAATATCATATTTTGTTTTATTTTCATTTATTCTTAAGCCAATTTTGATAGCTTCTGCTTCGAGTTTCACGAACTGCTCAACCATAGCTCTTTTGTTTCTGGCTATTATAGCAATATCGTCAGCAAAAGCGTTAATTTGTGATGATTTGTTGAATATATTTCCCCCTCTATCTAGATCTTTCGTTACGTAATGCAGCATAAGGTTGAAAATCACTGTCGATAATGTGTCGCCTTGTTTTACACCTGTTTTTATGCTGAAAACCTCTGAAATTTGGTTTTGTACTATGACGCTGCTTCTGGTGTTATTTAAGGTCATCATTGTAAGTCGAATTAGTTTTTCAGGGTATCCCAAATTGTGCAAAATTTTCGGTATTTCCTCTCTTTTAATGCTGTCGAAAGCTTGTTTGAAATCAACAAATAGTATATGCAAGTCAAGATTGTATTCGTAGCATTTTTCCATGTTTTGCTTTATGAGAAAAACTTGGTCTGTTGTTGATCTGTTTGGTCTAAAACCGCATTGATACTCAGCTAAGATGGTTTCTGCTTTCTCGTTTAGTCTTTCGTATAAAATTTTGCTAAAAATCTTATATGCAACATTTAGTAACATGATACCCCTGTAGTTACTGCAATTGAGTTTATCTCCTTTTTTGTGGATAGGGAATATGGTACCAATTTCCCATTCCTTCGGCATGCTTTCATTCCTCCATATTTTACACATTAATCTGTGTAAGTGATGAAGCAGCTCTTCACCTCCTTTTTTAAAAAGTTCTGCAGTAATACCGTCTTCGCCTGGTGATTTTCCGTTTTTAAGTTTATTAATTGCTGCTGTAGTTTCTTCAATTGTCGGCTCTTCGGTATTAGGATTTCGTTCATTATCTCCTTCTATGTGAAATGAAAATGTTACTCCATCATTATTGTTATTGTCAATATTGAAAAGTTCTTCAAAGTACTGTTTCCACCTATCTATAATTTGGTGTTCGTCAGATAGAATAAAACCATTTTTATCCTTGCAATTTGTCAATTTAGGTTGGAAATTTCTTGTTTCTTCTTTTAGTCCTTTGTAAAAATTTTTTATGTCTTTGTTGTTGAAGTTGGATTCAATTTCTTCAACACGTTTCTTCATGTAACTACGTTTTTTTTGTCTACAAAGCTTAGTGGCATATTTCCTTTTCGTTTTATAGATCTCCTCGTTTCTCCTTGTATTTCTTTGTATCATTTTTAGCCTGGCTTCATTCTTGTCTTTAATTGCTTCAGTACATTCTATGTCAAACCATTCTTCATTTCTTCTATACGTCTTTATGCCTATGGTTTCTTGAACTGTTGAGTTTATTGCACGTTTAATGTTTAACCAGTCTTCTTCTATAGTTGTTAGTTCTGTAGTCATATCTCTTAGGCAATTCAGATTATCTCCAAGTTTGGTTTGATAGTTTTCTAATACTCCTGTTGCTTTTAGTTTTTCTGTATCCCATTTCTTTTTCTTTTCTCCCCTCTTTTTTGCGATGTTTGAGATTCGTTGTCGAAGTGTTACTTTGACTAGGAAGTGGTCACTGTCGCAGTTTAATCCGCGACATGTACGTACATTCATTACTGAGGACATTCTTCTTTTGGTCACTAGGACATGGTCAATCTGGTTCGTTCTTCCATTTGCTGGTATTTTCCAGGTACCTTTATGTATATTTTTGTGTGGAAAATGACTACTAGCGATGTATAAGTTGTATCCTGCTGCAAAGTGACACAATCTTAACCCGTTTGCTGATGTTTCGTCGTGTAGTGAGTTCATTCCACCGATGCCCTCGATAAACGGCTCTTTACCGATTTTAGCGTTGAAGTCTCCTAAGACTATTAAAGTGTCATATTTCCCAACTGAATTTGAAATACTCCCTTTTGATACCCTGAACTAACTTTACTCTAACCTCCTATGCACAGTGAATGTAGCCATCAATAAATTTGAAAGCTACATTTTGTTTTGACATTTTGCAACTTCACAATGGTTACGTAAGCTCATATGTTCAAGTCATAAAAGGAATTAGAAAATGTCAATATCTATATTCTATAATTATTTCTTAATTCATTAAGTAATAATAGAAAGATATATTTAATAAATACTAAAATAAATAGTACTCAAGATGAAAGAATATAACGGTTTTTAACATTTTAATTTTATATTATTTTTATGGTGATCGGAAGTCAGTTTTATTATTTATGTTGACATTTTAAATTAAATTTCACAAAAATGCGTTTTTCATGCGTTATTTATTTTTGTTTTTTAGTTTTTATTAATGTTGTTTATTTGTCATGTTAATTTTGATTTTCGTTGTTAAATTAATTTTAAAAACATGAATACATAATACATATATAAATATATGTAAGTACATATAAATTATCAATTATATAATTGATTTTGATGACTTTATTTTTTGATTTAACTGTAAATTGATTATTGAAATAAACGCATTCAGCTTGTTTAATTTTTTCATAATCTTCTAAGACTTGAAGATTTTTTTTTTAAGTAACTGATTAAATGTTAGGCTAACAAGTCTGACTATACCATTACATGTTGGAACAGAGCGGTCATATTGAATTCTTGTTATTAAAACTGATCTTAATGAATTCCGCATACAATTTAAACATGAGGTAATACTAAGTTTCATAACATGTAGAAACGTCTTAGTTTTTCAATTAATACTATTTGTATATGTTTATAATTGTAATAATTTTCTATTTAATTTTATTCGTATTTGTTATATTAATGAACTTTTTATTAAATATATAGAATTATTAATCAATAACGAATGGTAGCTGAGCCGATGGTAGTTTACTTTCACTAGGATTCTAACCCGGAAGTCACGCATAAAAAGTTGGAACTCTAAACACTGTGCCACCCAGGCGTTTTACTTAGATTAAAGTTACTTTAGTTGCTTTAAATGCTTTCTTATCCTTACAGATTTTCCTTTATATTATTCTGGGACACTTTAATTTCTTTCGACAGCTTATGTTGATCTGCGGAGAATACCGGCACAAAATTTTTCTCAAACAATAAGCAGATGATTGAAAATTTCCAATTATATTTTTGTGATATCTTTTGATTAATATTCTATGGGCCTCTCATGTGTATCATGTCGAATTCTAACTGTTCATATCAATTAAAATTTCTCGATAATCAATGTAAAACTACAATTAAAGGTGATATAATAAGATTGATGATGATAAAATCGAACCCGTTCGTATGAATTTATATTTCAGATTTTAGTGGTTCAGAAAAGAACCCAGTTCTACTTCCAAATTTGTAATTTATGTAGTTTGGTAAATATAAAATAGTTTCGATAAATATGATTTAAAATATCACCTCTTAGAAAAATTAAGCTTTCAAATTACAAAAGTTGCTAATAAAATGAAATGTATTATGTAAATATTTGCAACCTCTAGTTTGTATTTAGCTTTTTTAATATAATGTTGTATAACATGGCCCAACATACATCGGGCCAGGCTATACAACCAGTCGCAAATTTAATCGTGCATTGCCAAGTTGTACAACTATTTTGAAGGTTAGAAATAGGATTGGATGAATATCAAAAAATTTAGCTTTTATGAGTGAAGCTTCTTTTTTGCATTTTGAGTTGTATCTTGTATAACTTAAATGTCATTGTCTTTTTTGAATTTTGTAGTTTCTGTATTTTGACTACTGTAGGTTGAGATATTTTGACTTGAGAAAATAGTATATGAAATAATTATATATAATTAAGTAACATATAAATAAATATATAATAAATATCATAATCCTAAAATACAGGATTATTTATTTTAAAACAAACTTGCTAAATATTTAAATTCAAGTCCACACAGTAGTTTGATGCTAACTTCTAGGTTAAATTTACATTTATTTTATTACTCATCTAAATATTTAATTTTTTTACAATTTTCGAATACATGTAAACTTATCTTAACATACACGAATTCGATTTTTTTTAATTTTGACATCCATATTTTAAATGTAAATAAACTTCAAAAAAGTCAAGTATTAAAAATTACATATCAATTTATTTAAAATACCTGATAGGTCATATGAATAATTATTTGAGTCATCTATTTAAAATATTTAATCTTAATTTTATTTATATTATATGTTAATAATATACATATACAGGGTGTCCCGGGAATAACGTGCCATAAAACAGCAGATGATAGGGGAGTTCAAAACGACCAAAAAATTGTATGGGAAGGGGGGTCTATCTCCAACTTTAAAAAAATCTTAAACTTTAATTTCTTCAACAATAAAATCTTTTGAAGAAATTTATTTAAAGGAAAAAAGTATTTTATTGAAACTTTATTTGGTTATAACTTTTATGATTTTTGAGATAAGAATAAAATTTGAGTTTCAAAATGTTCGTAGAGAAACAAATATTTTTTTTAGAAAAAAAAAATGATATGGTAATTGCTCAATTTTTTGAGCAATAGGGTTCAAAGCAATTTATGTCTAAAAAAATGCTCATAATTTTAACCTTTAAATCATTATAACTTCCAATTTCGAAGAGCAATATGCATTACTTTTTATGAATTAGAAAAAGAATTCAACAGGCTTTAATGTGCACGTTAAATTTTTTTTTTAGCTACTAGGTTTTTGCTTTTATGGGTAAAAACAAAACATCAAAAAATTTAGTGAAAAAATATAATTTTTTTAAAAAATCGGATCTTTAAGGCCTTTTAACTCCGTATGGGTTGGAGATAGACCCCCCCTTCCCATACAATTTTTTGGTCGTTTTGAACTCCCCTATCATTTGCTGTTCTATGGCACGTTATTCCCGGGACACCCTGTATATATATTATATAAATCTTAATACTAATTTCGCTTATAAGATTTTTACTTGACATTTCAAATAAAAAACTAAAGTTCTATAAACTTAAGGTTTATCACAGTTCAATTTCTATATAATATAATAAGTAAGATTTTACGATATAAATTATTGTATGCACTTGAGTCATGATTTTCTACAATTTACATATGAATAACATGTTAACTAGTGCAAGAAGAGATCCTTACAAATAAATGGACTAGAAAGAATAAGAAATATTGAATTAAAAAAAAAAAAAAAATAAGAAAATAAAAAGCAATATAAAAGTCAAAAAAATGTTACAAGATAAAACTGTATATGAATAAATTGAGATAAATAACATTTTAAGATAAAATGAGTATAGAATATATTATATAGTACTAGCAGATTTACCCGGCGTTGCCCGGAAGCTTGAAAATGGTAAAAAAGCAAGTTTCAGCCACTTATTTGAGATACTACTTTGCCTATAAATGCCACAAAAAAATATTTGTGGAGTTCCGTTAACCCATCGTGGCCCAACAGCTTTTTATAGGTTTTTTCGTTGCTTTGCTATATATTAGAAATGATTTAACAGATTAACTTCAAATTTCGTATATGTGTTCTTCTTTGAAAATGAAGTTCAATTTACTAACAGACTTTAAAGTTGTTAACCCCTGCCGACGATTGTTCAAAAAAAAATTTGTAACTAAATTACGTCCAATTTTTGAAAGTAGGTACAACTTCTTTGAATTAGGGGAATACTTAAAAAAAAGGTTTGTCGAGTTCTTTTAATCTTCGCAATCGATTACAAAAACTTTAAAAAACAGTTTGCAAAACAATTTGAACGATTATCTCTAATTTTTCTATACATGCTGCTTCTTGACAATTTGGTGCTCCTTGACGATAGAGTTGAGGATGGTAGGTTTCCGGTGAACAATGTTAACTGAATTAAAATGACTATAGGTCAAAAGGGGATTTTCTTGAATTGCCAACGCTTGAATAAAATATAGTCGATGGTTTAGAAAAGGTTTAAAAATTCGCTTTTCAACTTATATTTTGTTTAGTCCTGAAAGTTGTAATACGCTCTTCCTCGTTTTTTTATGATTTTATGAGAGAAATGTAGGCTTATTTTTTGGAAAAACTGTTTTAAAATACTATGTACTATGTATAAGCATTATATATAACAAATTGAATTTTTTGATTTTTAGATTTCATTTGAAGAAAACTGAAAATTTCATTGAATCTTTGTTCAAAACGCACAAACAGGTCAAAACCAAATTAACCCTGTGGGTTTTAATTAAAATGCTGGTACAAAATTTTCAATAAAATACTTTGAATCGTATAAGAAAATAAAATATATAGAAAACTTCATAGCGTCGTCGTGGAAAATGGGTTAATCGAACTTAACTAAACCTTTTTGCAGCCTCTCTTTTAGACTACAAAATCAACCTGTAAAATTGGACACAAATCGAAAACACAAAATGTTTTGAAAGTCCGCCAGGCCGAAATGGGTTAATTTATTCCAACCAAATTTATACAACTAAATGCGGTTGCTAAGAGGAACATTTGTGCCAAATTTCAAGTCAATCGGTCAAACAGTTTTGACTCGACATCAAAAACATTGAAAAAGCTTCTTTGCACTCTCGTGCCCAAACGGGTTAACCGAACTCAACAAAAATTTGTCCCAGACTTTATTTTCGACTGCGAAACCACCTTGTAAAATTGGACACAAATCGGAAACACAAAATTTTTTTGAAGCCCGCCAGGCCGAAATGGGTTAAATTATTCCAACCAAATTTATGCAACTAATTGCGGTTGCTAAGAGGAACATTCGTGCAAAATTTCAAGTCAATCGGTCAAACTGTTTCGGCTCGACATCAAAAACATTGAAAAAGCTTCACTGCGCCCTCGTGCCCAAACGGGTTAACCGAACCCAACAAAAATTTGTGCCAGCCTCTCTTTTTGACTGCAAAACTACCCTGTAAAATTGGACACAAATCGGAAACAGAAAATTTTTTGGAAGCCCGCCGGGCCGAAAGGGGTTAATTTATTCCAACCAGTTTTATACCATTAATTCCGTATAATAAGAAGAACATTCGTGCAAAATTTCAAGTGAATCGGTCAAACCGTTTCGACTCGACATCTAAAAAACGAAAAAGCTTAAAACGGCTCTGGAGCCGCAACCTGCTGACTTATAAAAATGCGACATAGCTTATGTCACCCCTGGACTCCCAAAATTATTCCTCTAAAATTTGGTGTTAATCGGACCAGTGGTTTTCACGTGAATCCTGGACAAACAAACAAACAAACAAACACACAAACAAACAAATAAACAAACAAATTTTCTTCTTTATATATTAGATTAGAAATTTGCATTCAAAACCTTTTAGAAAATTACAAATAGACATGAGTTAAAAGTTTTAAAAATATTGTTTTCGACCGTTAAGCAGGCCAACAAAAACTTAAAAAAAATACATTTGGTCCAAACGGGTTAATAGAGCGCAATCATGTTTTTTGGTGAGCTTGTGAAATAATGCAATGTTTGCGTTAACTTTAAACTGTGTTAGTCGAACAATTGTTTTTTTTTTAACATATTGATTAAACCTTTTCAACAGAAGAACAAATTTATATTAAAGATTGAACTCTTTAAGGAGATCAAATTTAATGAACCCTTGTGACAAAAGGGGTTAAATGATAAAAATCAAATTAACTCTGTGAGCTTTGCTAATAAAGATTAGCTGAAAAATGTGTTCAAGATTAGCTGAAAAAAGTGTTCGTTTAAGCTCAACAACAAAAACATTGAAAAAGCTTCATTGCGCTCTCTTGCCCAAACGGCCAAAAAAAATATTGAAAGGCCGCCAGGCCGAAATGGGTTAATATATTCCAAGCAACTGTATAAAACTAATTCCGTTTGCTAAGAGGAAGATTTGTGCAAAATTTCAAGTCAATCGGTCAAACTGTTTCGGCTCGACATCAAAAACATTGAAAAAGCTTCATTGCGCCCTCGTGCCCAAACGGGTTAACCGAACCCAACAAAAATTTGTGCCAGCCTTTCTTTTCGACTGCAAAACCACCCTGTAAAATTGGACACAAATCGGAAACAAATAATTTTTTGGAAGCCCGCCGGGCCGAAATGGGTTAATATTTTCGAACCATCTTTATAAAACTAATTCCGTTTGCTAAGAGGAAGATTTGTGCAAAATTTCAAGTCAATCGGTCAAACTGTTTCGGCTCGACATCAAAAACATTGAAAAAGCTTCATTGCGCCCTCGTGCCCAAACGGGTTAACCGAACCCAACAAAAATTTGTGCCAGCCTCTCTTTTTGACTGCAAAACTACCCTGTAAAATTGGACACAAATCGGAAACACAAAATTTTTTGGAAGCCCGCCGGGCCGAAAGGGGTTAATTTATTTCAACCAACTTTATACCATTAATTCCGTTTAATAAGAAGAACATTCGTGCAAAATTTCAAGTTAATCGGTCAAACCGTTTCGGCTCGACATCAAAAAAACGAAAAAGCTTAAAACGGCTCTGGAGCCGCAACCTGTTGACTTATAAAAATGCGACATAGCCTATGTCACCCCCCGGGCTCCCAAAATTATTCCTCTAAAATTTGGTGTCAATCGGACCAGTGGTTTTCACGTGAATCCTGGACAAACAAACAAACAAACAAACAAACAAACAAACAAACAAATAAACAAACAAATTTTCTTCTTTATATATTAGATTACTTAAATCTTAAATAAAAATATCTTAAGATTGAGATGCTAAAAGGAAAATTTACATTTATAAAATCAATAAATCTTTTAGATATTTTTTATAAATAATATAAACTTGAAAATAAGCATTGTAGGTACATATAGCTTTTACATGATTATAATATTCTAGATTTGATATTCTCACCTGTTCAATTGAGTCAAAACTAAAATGTTCATTAATGTTACCTGAAAAAAAAACATAAAAAAATATTAATAAAATTATGTTTTTATGTTAAAAGGTTAAATTTATTAATTTTTTTTTAAATACTTAGAATTTTTAATTTTTTGGTATATTGTGATTTTTAAAAAATTTCAATCAATATCTGAGATATCTGTGAGATATTAATTAATATTGTAGGTTATATTAAATTGTAATTAGAATTTGAACTAGTTTAAAATATATGAAAGGGTTTAACAAAGTTAAGTTGATCTAACACACTCAATCTCAATTATATATGAATTTTGAGTAATTTTTTTAAGATAATTTAATTCTGCGATACTCTAATTTAGGTTTAGATTTAAAATGAATAAATTAATCTAAAGTTTTGATAATACTTCGATATGTTCTTATCTACATACATATATAAAAGCGAAAGTTTGTTTGTTTTTTTGTATGTATCGAATAGACTCCTAAGCTGCTTAGCCGATTCTCATGAAAATTTGTATATAGGGGTTTTTGGGTACGGAAAGAAATCGTGGGCTAAAAATTTGGCTTTAACGGACCGCCAAGTTGTTGCTGTGGTGCAAGTATTTAAACTTTTTTGATGCTCCATGAGAATTGAGTTGACACTATTAATAGCTGTTGAATTTGTTAACCCATTTCGGGCCGACGGTTGGTCAAAAAAAATTTTTGGTTCAAATTTTGTCCGATTTTACGAAATACTGTGTGGCTAAAATGGAAGCCTCAAAAAAAATTTTGTTTAATTCCATTTACCCATTTCAATTCAACAGCTTTTTATAGGTTTTTTCAATACCTTACTCTAAATTAGATATGGTATTACCGATTTTTTTAAAATTTTTTATACATAATTGCTTTAATAAATTTTAAAATTAATATTTACACTATGTGTAATTTTTGTGTTAACTTTTTGCAGTAACATCAACTTAAATTAAACCTCCATTGAGAGGCGCAGCAACGCGCACCGGGTATTAGCTAGTCTTAAATAAAAAGATCTAGTGAAACATTGAATTACATGAAACACATATTGAAAATGTACTCTTTACTATTTTCTGTTAATTTAAATAAATGGTAAAATTTTTTATCGGAATTTATCGATATTCAATCTCATATTCTTATAACCCTTGATGGCCGAATTATATTCGCAAGGCAATTAACCTGTGTCAATTATTTTTTAGTAAAAGTTTTATTTAATTAAATGTTCCCTTCATAATTTAAAAAAAAAATCCAAAATTGCTAAATATTAATTAAAAAAAAAAAAAATAATACAAAAATACTCTGTAGGGAATCTTAAGTACTCATTATATTACTTTTATTAAAACCTTTTGTTTAATTCATTACTCATACAATTACTATGTTGTTCTTTTAAATTATTTAAATATAATAAATATTTTATATGTTTTTATATGAATATTTATAGTGAATATTAATACATTTTTTTTTAATTAATTACTTTTCAATATTAACGAATAGTATGCTTTTACGTAAACATATAAATACTGAACTCTATAATAAATACATTTTGTTTATATTTTTACTAATTATTGATCTCAATTTTTTTTTTTTTAAATTTTGAATACAACTGCAAAATGTGTAATAAGAAAAAATTTATTCTTTTAAAAATTAATTAATGGTAGTTTTGTTAAAATTCAGAGTTGAGCTGAGTTGCAACAAAGACCATTTGCATTTGCAATATCGAAGTAAAATGGTAGTTTATAAAGTCAAGGGTTACTAAATTAAACAAAACTAGATTTGTGTCAATTTGATAGTAAAGGTACTCACACTCCTTTATTTATTTTTTACTGTTAAGCTAAAAAGTCTGTATATACCATAGACAGATGTTGGAACAGGGGGTCACAGTATATACAAGTTATTAGAATTGGTCTTCAATAATTCCGTACGTACAATATTTAAACATAAGATAGTATACTAGGTCTTATAATACTTAATATAGTTGTATTTGAGTTACTTGGTATTCTATATCTGTGGGTTATATTATTCAATTAAATTAATTGTTTACATTTTGTATTTATTTATATTGTTAAATTAATGTATATTTTATTAAAGTAATATAATTATTAATTTATTGGTTAAATCATTAATTTTAACCCAAATGCGAATGGTAGCTGAGTCGAATCGAAAACCAGATTAAAGTTCTTTTCACTTTTCTCTCGGGTTTTTAGAATAAAAAGTCAGCTCTAACCACTGTGGCACCCAGTCGTTATATTTTTTACCCCTTAGCCATAACTGCTTATTCTACATTTTTTACTAGATTATTAGCTAATATAGGTAATTACCTAAACAATGGAACCATGTATTCCATCCAATGTGTTCCTTAAAGTTTATAAAAAATAAAATGTGTTTGATTTTACTAAATGTAAGAAGGACATTTACATCTTCTTTCTAAATTTTCCACCTAATTTTTCCCATCCTCATAATCTCAAAATCCTAAATTTTTTAAACTTGCTTCCTCAAAATTGTATATTTTACTGATTCCACCCTAAGGTTAAGCTTAAATAGGTCGCGATTTAAAAAGCTTAATGTTTCACATTACCCAAAGAATTTTCGGGCACCTGTACCTTCAATGGGTCATTTCAATAGGTTTCGAGTATTTTTTCTAAAAAACTTACGACCCAAAGGTATTAAAAGTATGATTTAGTAAGAAGATGTAAAAACTGACTTAGTAATTTATCTTAAGAATATTAAACGACTGTTACAATTCAAATGTAATTTTCTCAAAACTTAATATTTTAACTTATAAGTTTTTCATTTTCAAATGATAATTAATTTTTATTTATTAATTTTTTATTTTTAAAATGAATAATTATTGAAACGCATACTTATATACTTATATTTTGTATTTATAAATATATATATTAATTTTAAATTATCTTAAATCATTATTCCATCAACTTAATCACAAAATTATTTAAACTTTGAGCTGTGAAAAATAAACAATCACTGTCATTAATATTTTATCTTTATCCAGTAATTTCATTATAAAAATGTCTATCTACATATGTATATCTACATTAATATGTACTTTAAATACATATAAATTTAATATATAAAATCTGTATTTATTTTTATCTAGATATCGTTAAATATTTTCGCGGTTGTTATCATTTCCGAATCATTCACTCATGTTGTTTTATACTCTCAATTCTATGTTGTGCCACGTGAACTGCAAAGTGAAAAATTATTATTTGTTGAATCTTTTGTTTTTTTTTTTTTTTTTTTTTAAATATAGTACATTTTTCCTTTTTCTTTCAATATTTTTTTATAATATTCAGATTGATATACAAACAAACAAATAACAATAACCAATAAATATTTATTAAAAAGAGAGAAAGAAAATGAATAAGAAAAAAAAATTTACTAAACCGGAAGTGATACTCCGTTTGATTCACTCGTAAGATTTTATATGCATTATGCAAATTGTTTAACCTTTTCCGCTAAGTCTGTGTCATTGGTATGTCATAGAACAAGAGTGAGCGTAATGTAGGAATGAAATGTAGTGCAAATAAAATAAACTAAATAATATGTTATTGAAAATGTTTGGTTTATTTTACTTTTGGTAGTAAAAAGTGGTAAAAAGTTTTGTCTATCTAGGGTCCGAAATAACAGGTGTAAACGATGAAACATCATAGGTAACTCGAAGGATAGGCAGAGCAAACAATGCATACTACTCTCTGTTGAAGATAATAAAATCTCGAGAAGTGAGTAAAAATATGTAAACTTGAGTTGCATAAATCTCTTATCAGACGTGTGTTATGTCACTGTAGGGAAACGTGGACCAACGTATGACAGATTCTCGCATTCCAAAAAAAGTATTGAGTGAAAAAATAGATAGAAAAAAAACCAATAGGGAAGTCGAGGAATCGATGGATTGATGCCGTTGATTTAGACGCTCCAAGAGCAAAATTAAATAACTCCTGCCTAAGGTCGAGTGAAATGGAAGAGAATTATTAAGGAGGCCAACGTTCGATAACGGACTGTAGCGCCATAGAAGAAGATGTACCTGTGATTTATGAGTCAAAATTTATAATAAAGATAAAATAAAAAAAATAAAAAGTGAGTTCTATTATTTGAATTGGTCTTGGAAGATTAAAATATTTGACCGATAGTTCAGTGATTAAACTGTAGTTTCAGTTTGAAAGTCTCGAGTTCAAACCCTGATCAAACCGTGTAAAAAAACATAGTGTATATCATATTTTTTTAATAAGAATTCCAAATAGGCAAAGGACTATTATAATATTAGTCAATATTTACTATTGTCTGGTACTACAAATAAATAAATAAATAAATAAAGATTACAATACTTTCTTAACATTTCATAAAGGAAAAAAAAAACATATAAATACTCCTATGTATGTATGTATATATAGAAAATAAAGATCAGAATAAATTAATTCCCAATAAATCGTATTTATACTCTTGGGTGACTTGTATTAACATAAAAAATATATATATGTACATAATAAAAAAAATAAATTAAATAAAATTAAAAAAAAAAAACAAAATAATAAAAAATAAAAAACCAAATAATAAACGTCAATACAGCATCAAAAACACCAATATGTTACGTAAATTTCTTCGGTGTCTCATTAAAATATTTTACAGCCAAATTAAATATTGCCAGCCAATATAAATATGTATAATTTAAAAATGGGTTTTTAAAAAAAATGTCAAATTTTAGTGAACTTTAACGCACAGTACAATTTAATAATTACTCTTATAACTCTCTAGGATATACTAGTATTAACCCCGATTGAAAATTAAAATGGGAATGTATTGAGTCTGAATCGCTTTGTTGTTTAATTGTTTTAAACTATTTTTTTTTCCATGTCACAACGCGGAGCACAGTACATCCATTTGGCATCTCTATCTCATATTGTTTCCTGTTGCTGTCCCATGTGAGCTCGCTTTACCTCGGTTCATTTAGTAATCTGCGCCTACAGATATATTATGGACGTTCGCATCTTCTATTTCATTTGGGGTTCCATTCAAAGGATATGCGACTAATGTTGTTTTGATCTTTTATTAGCAGCCATACGCTTACCTCTTTCTTTGTTAAGGAGTTAAGCGGTTGAGAGGTTTCCTTATTATAAGTTCTTCTCCTGCAGTTCTCTATAGATTTTGTTGCTTATTTTGGCAGACCTAAATATTCTGCAAAGCCTGCGTAAATATTTGTTAACAAACACTTGCAGTTTCTGGCTCATGATGTTAGATATCCGACATGTTTCGCTACAATACCTAACACAGTTATTAAAATAATATTCTGAATCAATGCTTAAAGTTCTAAAGTCATTATTTTTAAGTTACTAACATATGCGACAAAACTTCTAAGTAATATTTCCAACATTCTTATTGTACGACCCTTTACTATATGAATATTTATATTATTTCTTAATAATAATTTCATTGATAATGATTATTTGATTAAACACTATTTTCATAAATAGTGCTTAATATGATGATGGTAAACTAAATGTTATATACACATATTTAATTATTTATATATTTATTCAATAAAATATATTTTAACGTGTAATGAGCCGGTCAAGCGGTAAAAAAATAACAATAAACAAAAAGAGAAAACAAAAACAACAACAACAACAATAGCAATATAGTATATAATATACAAAAATAAACTGGTTAAAAAATTATTTCTTAACCTAGGCCAATATATATTAAATATTATTATTAATATAAAACTCAATATAACAAAAAGTATAAACGTATATTTATTATAACAGGTATAGTTTTTGTATTTTATTTGTATACCAGTATAAGGTAAATTAAATTGGTTTGAATATAAAAACAAAAAAAAAATGATTTAATCGTTATTATAAGTTACTGATTATGTTTTTTTATGCTTCGTTACTTTTAAAATAAAAGAAAAAACAAAACTAAAAATAAAAAAACAAATTGATTATGAAAATTTTTAGAATTAATAATGAAAAATTAGAGTTGCCATATTGAATAGAAAAGAATAGCAATTAAAAAACAAACTGAAATTTTAATAATTTCATAGAAGATAATTATATTGTGATTAAAGAGGTTCTTTTTAACTCAAAACAGAGATTCGGAACGCAACTGAATGAAAAGGAGGAGGAGGAAAAATAGCTCTAAGAAATGATGGCTTTTTGGAAATATTCTTATTGCTTTTTTTTAAATTTTTTAAGTGTCTACCACATAATTAGAGAAAATTATAACACCTGACGACTTTTTTGTTTTTTTTTTTACACGCTAGTCAAACTTTAGGAAAACGAATTCCTTTATACATAGGTAAAAAATAGATATGTAAGCCTGGCTATGGGGCTAAAGAGTTGGAAGGAAAATAGGATAGAAAAGGAAAGTTGGATGGTAGGTTAGAAACGAACTTATTTAAGTTCTTTTTTAAAACGTTGCAAATTGTATAAAAGTCTATTGCTATCGGAGGGGAACACATTGGATGGAAGCATGTTCCATATTCTAGAAGTTCTCACAATAAATGAGTTTCCATAATTAGTTTTGAGCCATCTATGGATTTCCCCTGTGTAGAAGGAAGCACTTGAGGCCTACCTGGTGTTGCGTTGGATTTTAATTCAATAGAGAAAGTGTCAATACTTGCAAGATATCTATAAAAGAGAGTGAGTTAAAGCTCCAATATTACGACGAGTGCTAAGAGGAGTGAAAGTAACCTGGACGGAAGGGTCGCCAATTAGGCGTAAGACGCGATTTTGGATTTTGTCCAGGTAACTTAGTGAAGTTTGGGGAGTGCCGGCCCAAATGTGAGAGTTATACTCCATCTTAGGTCTTATTTAAGCTTTATAGGCCCAAGGTGATGTCAATTGGTCGGTAGTTTGAGGGGTTACTTTTGTCACCTTTTTTAGGAATAGGGAAAACATAGGCAATCTTCCATTGACTGAGATATTTCCCAGTTTTCTTTGTTTTCGATCTCGATTTTCGATATTCTTAAATTTTCGATTTTTAACTGTATCCATCCTAATATTTAGGTTTGGTGACACAAGTCGTAAAAATGCCGACCTTTCATGCGAAAGACCCGGATCCGAATCCCAGTGAAAGTGAAAAAAACTTTTTTGGTTATTGACTCGATTCAGCTACCATTCGCCATTGGTTCAAATTAATGCTTTAATCAAAAATTAATGTACATTAATGTTACAATATAAACAAATGTAAAATATAAACAAATAATTTAATCGAATAATATAACTCACAGATATAGAATACCTTATAATTCAAATACAAAATATTACAATATAAACAAAAATGGGACTGTATCTATTGAAAATCTAAGACTTTCTACATGTTATAAGTCTTACGACTTATCTAATGTTTAAATTGTGTGTAAAATTCATTAAGATCAATTCTAATAATACGAATATAATATGACCTCCAGTTCAAACCAGTACCTATGGTATAGACAAACTTATGAGCCCAAAATGAACAGTTAGCTCTTAAAAAAAAAAAAATTAGATGTGTCTGTTATTTTTTTAATATTCCATAAATA
Source organism: Dolichopus griseipennis (assembly GCA_963082915.1). Taxonomy (NCBI): domain Eukaryota; kingdom Metazoa; phylum Arthropoda; class Insecta; order Diptera; family Dolichopodidae; genus Dolichopus; species Dolichopus griseipennis. The sequence goes on from OY720441.1 coordinate 51,578,090, forward strand.
TAATTTACAGATACTCCTCGTATTTAACACAAAAATATCACTACTACTATTTAAATTTATTTATTTAAATTTTTTTCCAAAAAAAAATATAAAATACAAATCAAACAATCTAGATTTAAACTGGCAACCTATGAAATTTATTATTAAATAACATATTATATCTCTTTATCTTTTAAATAGAAAACCATATCTTGTAAATTTATTAGGTAGGTGGGTGGTTTTTTTTTTGTTATTTTGTTGTATGCCAATAGCATATTTAAAATATATTATTATGCATATATATTTAATGCCATTTTAAAAAATTATATGGTGTTTGTATAGCTCTTAACTAATTTCATGTTTTGTATGCACTTTAATAGAAAAACATTAAAGAAAATAAAAAAAAAAAAAATTGAAAGAATCTTTATGTTAAAAGATTTTACAAAAGATTTTTTTTTATGTTCAATTTTTATGTTGTTGTTGCTGTTGTTGTTTGTTATTATTTTTACAACACTTATTTATAGTTTTATGTTATAATGTTGCTACTGTTATTATTACTATTATTTATGTGGCTGTTGTTAATGTTTTCAGTACATTTTTAAAAAATTTTTTGAAAAATTCAATTATTAGTTTTAGTTTGCCTGTGTGTTTGTCTGGATGTTTACAAAACTTCTAAATTATTTGACACAAAACATTCAAGTTGGGTGTGGAAAAGAAATTTCATGGAGCAACTTTTCTGCAGTCTCAATCGCTATGGAGCTAAAGCGCTCTAAAGTTCGAAAAAGTTCAAATATAAATTATTCTAATAGAGGTTCTACTACGTAAATTATCGAACGTCGAAACGTCAGACGACAGCTGTTTTTATAAGCTTTATAAGTGTATTTTATAAATATATGATTTTGTCGTACGGTTTTTTAAGTTACTGTTATGCGAACCTCATTTTTTTGTAAAATTTTTGAGCCCTTATATAATTCAAACGGTTTGAGTTCGGAACTTGGAGTTGAGAAGAGTTACTCCTTAAAAGATAAGTGTTAAGTTATTTAATATCTAAGCATTTTTAGAGATTTAGGGGCTAAGGGAATTAATACTGAAAATATGATATTTTTAAGCTCCTATAGCTTGAGTGCCTGTTAAATTTTTTTGGAGTAATATACACAAATTAAGCCACTAACTATACATTGACACTTTTGGAGGAGAATCAGCATATTGAGAACCAGTTTCCGTTTCCTCAGAAAAAATAATGAAGCCCTTCAAATAAATGGAATACGAAAATTTTATATTTCAAGTGTCACCAGTAATTTAGGCATCTGAGCAAATTTTAATGAATTTAAGAAAGTTTAATATTACATTTCGACAAAGGTTAACAGCTTTTGTTAATTCCAGAGTTATTAATTAAAAATTTAAAGAAAGTGTTACCCAAAACTTATTATGAAACATTGTTTAATTTTGAAAATGTGCTTTTTTAAATTACTTGTTTTTAGTTGGTTTTACATCATGCCTTTCATTAAATCTTGTGTTGTGCATAACTATTATTAACAAACTTGTAAATTTTTCATTTTTTTTTTTTAATGTATTTTATAAATTGTTATTAGTTTCAACGATGATTATCATAAAGTTTATGTTGTCTTGTTAACATTATTTTTGCTGTTTTTGTTGTTGTTGTTGTTGTTTTTGTGTAACATAAGTATGATTAGTAGTAAATGAGTTAGTTTAAGAAAATAATAGACATTTTACCGGCATTTAATATAATAATAATAATATTATAAAGTTTTATTTTTTCTTGTTGTTGTTGTTTTTGTAATCTAGGTGTTTCTTATAGAAAATACAATAGTGTAAAACTGTTTTACACAAGCCAATACACAAGTTTGTAATATTATTAAAAAACCTTGACTTTGACAACTAAATGCATTTGTTGTTGTTGCTATTTATGAATATATCGTATATGTTAACGAGTATTTTGTTGTTGTTGTTATTTTGTGTACATTGTGAATTATTGTCGGAAAAAGTGATTAAATCAATTCACAATCATTTGTCATGAATTATTATTTACTTGTTTTTTTTTGTAATTTTATGTTACATACTTTTAATACATATGACAATTTGGTTGTTGTTGTTGCTATTGTATTGTTAAAATATGTTTAGGTATATTGTTAGGTACATTCTTACAATACGTGCAAATATGTTAGTACTCGTATGTATGCAATTTGTATTCATTTATTGTTGACCGGATATATACAAGTTGTGATATGCAAGTGTCGTACTTAATTATTGAACTATAAGCCATAGTATAGAATATTTTATTTTATTATATATTATTAAAATGTTAATTTTTACAATTATATATATTAAATGTATATATATGTATATATAATTGATGAACAAAATATTTTTTTGAAATTAATGTCTGATTAATTTAAATAATTTATTTTTTAATGATATGCAATTAAGTTGACATCTTTGTTTTTTTTTGACGTGTGAATTGTATTTTATATTGCATTTAAATTTATGTATGTATTTTTATAATTTTCTAAAGAAGTTTCAAACAAGGGTATGGGAAAATTAAATTATATTGGTTTATAATTTTTAATTTGATTTTTTTTTTATAAAATTATATGCTGTCTGGTATAATTATATTTATTGTGTTTTTTTTTTAATGTATTTAATAACCTTGTATTAACTTTAAAATTAATATATATTTTATTTCAAACATAAATATAAAGATTTATTTTTATAAAGAATAATAATTGTTATTATTCGGATATTATGTACTTATTTATTGAATGACATTTTTTGTTTTAAATCAATTATTGCTTTTGGCTATTGCTATTATTACTTCAAATATTAATTTGACAGCTTAATCTAATTTTTGATTTATTAGTTAATTATCTAACGAAAAGTTTATATGATTAATTGAACAACGCTAAAAAAAACCTGAGCGTCTAGAAAAACTTAAAATGCTGCTTCAGTCTTAATTTGAACTTAGATTAAATTCTACAAATTTAATTTCAATTTTTAAACAAACCTATTTGAATACTATCTAGACTAGATATAATGATCTGGTGCTGGTTGTGAAATATATATCGTCGGTTAACAAGCAGAAGGCACTAAGTCAAAAAATGACATTCCGAGTAAATCGACGTTAATAATTGTGTAAAACAAACCTCTAGTAAAACATTGAAAATTTTTTTTTTTTTGATTTTTCGAAGTCAAATAATTAAATTTTAATATTTCATCTTGCATTTAAAAATAGGTTCAAGTTATTTGTAATATTGATTTGATATTTATAAATGAGTTAAAGAAAACGCGTTGACTTAGTGCTCTTTGGCAGTTTTATTTTACCAATTTTTTTTTTGATAAGTTACTACTGAAGCTTAAAAATTACCTAAATAATAAAAAACAATATAGAAAAATAATAGAAAAACTTAATTTTATTTCATTTGTTTAGTGAAAATTCAATAAATAACAACATAAATAATAATATAACTAAATAAAAAAACTTAAAACCTTTATCCTAGGTAAAACTAACAAAATTAATTATAATACTCGTAATGGTTAAGAAAATGTTTGTGTGCAAGAATTTCAATCGCTGTCATCACTGTTTTCGTCGAAGTTTGGCTCTGGCAGCATATCTTTTAAACTTTCCGTTGAAGGCAATGATAAAAACCAGCTATGAAAAATTTCTGGGATTACTCCTTTTTTACACAACTCAAGCAAATCCTTTTTTTTTGCACTACTAATTGGTATTGTTTTCTTGTAAAGTTTCGGTATATCATTTGTGTTTTTAATAGATGTCACAGGTAGCGGTCTTCCTCTTGGTTTGTCCAAAACATTTATTGCTTTAAAGGATTCAGAGAAATTGTATTTATATTGCAAAATGAAAGGTTTATTTTTTTCGTATCTGAAACACTTAACCTTTAACCAGCTAACCTTTTCCCCGGTTTCACAATTTATGCAGTTAATGTTATTTGACAGTTTTTTCAAATCATAAAAATCGTCGAATTTCATTTCAGTCACTTGATATGGTGACTTGTTTCTTCGTGCAGTTTTAAATACGTTTATCCAATCATTCACGCAATAAATTGACATAAATCTTTTTTGCTTTTCTATAGCACTGTGCATGGAGTCCACCTCCATGTAAGAGTGCCCACTCTCCATAAATTTTTGTTCTATAATATCCAACTGAGTTATTTGCACCAAGTTTAAAAGAAGAGCAGAAATTTGTAAATTTCTATTTTGGCCACCACATGAGTCCGAAAAAATTGAAAGCTCTTTTACATTTTGGGGTAATAGCATAATATATTTCAAAAGACATGATCCTACTTCACAGCTTCCTCTTTTACCATTTATTTCCGTCCAAGCAAAGCAAAACGCTTTATTAGGCAAATCTTGCTCGTATATTGTGAAATTATGCAAAATTAGTTTTCTTTTGTAATATGTTAAAGAAACATCTGTAGAAGGTATTTGTAACACGCTCTGCATATCCATTGAAATTGATTTAAAATTTGACTCCAAATCAGCCTTTTTCTTATCGGCCAACTTTTCGTTATATGCCTCAATTTTTCTTTTCAAATGGTTCTCATAACTTTCTTGCAGTAGCATTTTTTGGTTTTCTGAAGCAATTTTATATTGATGACAAATTAAACATTGATCTTTTTTTGGTATAAAAAAAGACAAGTTGAAATCTTTGCAAAAAATTCTCCTGTAAGTAATTTCGCTAACAACATTTTCGTTAACTTCCAGGCAGTTATTTTTATATAAATGGTACATTTTTTTAATAGATAGATTGCTATCTAAATATTTTCTTTTACTAGTTTGGCGACAGTAATGACTTTCTACGACAGGAAAGCTTTCTATATGCTGTTTAACAATGTTAACAGAATGCGTGGATGTTTTATTTTTTGGTATATGCTTACCTCTCTTATCCTCAATAGAATAATGTCCACCGAATTCGTTTTTCCCCAAAAATGCTTGAATAACAGATCGGTTTGAAATATTCAATGTACCCAAAAAAAATTGTTGACAAACTCTTTTTTTCTTAGAATTATGAATAAAAAAATATTTTCTTGCTAGTTTACGTTGAATTCCGGATTCACTTCTTGGTCGACGGCTTTGAGGACTAAGAGCTTCAACATTTTGCAAAATGAAATTCTTCTTTTCTGTATATGGCAGTATATTAAAATTTTTACATAATTTCATTCGACTATCTTCATCAAAATTACTGCAATTAAATTTACATTTATGGTTTTCAAGCTTTTTTGGTTTTTTTGCATCCTTTAAATTTCCTTTATAATCATAATATGAAAGACATTTGGACTTCAAATCTCGGTTCATTTGTCTCTTCCATTTACTTGGATAAGCCTTTCTTAACCGACTAAGCGATTTGACAGTTGGGGTTGGCACAAAATTTTCTTCTTCGTCGGAGTCTTCACTAGGTACATAATTTTGGTCTTTAAATTTGACAGTTGGGGTTGGCATAATATTTTCTTCTTCGTCGGAGTCTTCACTGGGTACATAATTTTGGTCTTTAATGGCATCATCACTCGAAAAATCGTTATCATTTTCTTTTATATTAAAATTATGTGCATAAAATACATATATAAAATAAGTAAAATTAAACTAATTTTAATATTCATAATAATACCATCATTATATTGAAATTCCTCGTTTATCTCAAACAATTTCGACGTACCTTCACCGGGATCATTAACGCTTGAACATTCATTTTCCACGTTTTTCAGAGCTGTATTTAAAAAATATTGTATTTTGCAATTATCTATTGCATTTTAATTTAATTTAAATACCTTTTCTTTTTGCTTCATTAGCCATTTGAACAATTTTCCAACCCCGACTATTTTTTTCCATACTTAATTTATTTTATTTAACTAATTTATTCTCTGTTCACTTTTTAAATTTAATATAAAATTTCTTTATTATTTATTCTTGTTTAAACTTTACTTGTTCACTACGTATAACAAACTGATTAGAAAATGCAAAAAAAATCGTTTTCAAGAAATTTATTTCTAAGAAATTACCAATTTAGCATAAATTTTTACAAACACGATTGAACATGTTAACGGTATAAGTCATTTGAAATTGTATCGAATTAAATATTAAACAGGCCAAATGCACTAAGTCTACTTAATGCTTTTTAGCAGTTAATAAATTTGAATTAATCATTTAGTGCAATGAAACTAATTTTATTATCTTTTAAAGTATTTTCGTGAGACTTACAATGTTTTGTCACAAGCAAATTTGTATATCCCTGACTTATTTCACATATAAACCTCAATTTTTCAAAAATTGTACTTAGTGCTTTCTGCTTGTTAACCGACGATATGCAGCTTCTTTTGGTTTGAAGATACATTTAAGGGGCTCAAAACTACAGAAATATTGAAAAAAAAAAAGCACAAGTGTTTGGCCATTTCGGCATAAAAAATAATAAGTAAAATGGCTTAGGCCAAAAAAAAAATACTACAAATGCAACTGGGAATAAACCTTTTAAACTAAACAATTAGTCCCCAATTATTACCGATTATCAAAATCTTTAAAATTTTTTTAATTAAGCTGAATTGAAGAGCTGAATTTTTTCCTTCAATTAAATTATTTGAGTGACATATTAATTTTTTCAAGCAAATCATTTTTAATATTCTGAAAATATTAAACTTTAGGAGTCATTAAAGTAGTAGTCATAGATTCATATTAGATAGTTACGTCAAATATGCTGTAATCCTCAATTCCAATTTCTAAGTTTCATTTTCTAGTCAATACTCTCAAAATGTGTACTGAACTTCAAACTACAAATTTGTATTGAATATCCCATTCTATAATTTAATTTAGTAAATGGGCGTGGGGTTAGTGGGTTAAAATTTTTCACTACCGCAAGGAACTTCGACAGTTTCAATGAGTCGTTTATATTAATGAAATATTAAACAAATATGACTGCAAAGTTGATAATTACAATAACTATTAAAACATTTATAATAAATAGGGCAAATAAAAATATGCTCTAAAAAATCAGTTTTAAGCGCTTAAAATATGCTCTAAAAAATCTATTTTAAGCATTTAAAATATGCTCTATGCAAAGGATATCAAATACATAAAAAAAGATCAATTACTTAGAAATCTTCAAATAAAATAAGTATTAACAATGTTAGACTAGTAACACTATCTCCAAAAGTTGTTTAAATTTAATTTTAGTAAAAAAGTAGATAGTTTTTTACTTTTTAATATATTATTTTTATTATAATTTTTTATTTTAAAATTAAATTTAATGAAATAAAATAAAATTAATTCATGAAACTAAAATATTAAAAAAAGATAAAAAGATAAATTAGAGAGAAGAATAAGTTAAAATTAAATTAAATAAATAAACATAAATTAAGGAAAAATTAATTAAATAAACATAAATTAAAATAAAAATTAATCCAAATAACGAAAATCTTACATCTAGTAAAATTAAAAACTAAGTTTAACTGAAATTTTGGTTGCAATATATCACAATCATTTCACTTAAATGTTTAAATAAGAAATTCTTCCGGTTCGATCGTAGGTCGTAGGACGCTTTTGTACATTTAAAATCTCCTTTCTACATTAACTGTGTTAATTGGTGCGAATTTAAATGCAATAGTTTCGTTTGTCGTGTAATTTATCGTAGCATTTAGCGTAGCGTATTGTAGCTTTACCAGTCAAAGCTGCAGATATAGTTTTTAATCAAGTTGAAAGTTTCTGAATCAAGTTGAAATGAATAATAAAATAAATATGTATATGTACATGCATACATAGAGATTTCTTTAAATACCTAATACCTACTTGTTTATTTTGAAAGAATGATATTTTAAATAAATAAATATCTAAATTACATCAATTTTTATGTTTTTTTATGGAAAATATTTTAAATGCAAGAAAATTAAAAAAATTATGATATTTTGAACGAAAATTGTCAAAATAAGCCAAAATATGCTCTTAAAAGTTAAAATATGCTAAATATGCTCTAACAAGTGAAATATGCAAAAATATGCCCTAACAAATCTAGCTTAAAATTCATAATTTTTGTTGAAACGAATTACTATCATGTTCACTTATCGATAAGACATAAGGAAAAAAACATGCTAATGCATATTTTTATTTGCCCTAATAATAAATTATCAATTCCTTTTCTTTTCAATTATTTAAAGTTTAGCTTCTTGTAATAAAATAATTTTTATTGCAATAATTTTTAAATATAACGAATCAATTGTTTGTCTATAATTATATTATGTTTATTGAAAAATTTTTAAACAATTCAATTCGTAGATAATTAATTATATGTTTCAAACAATAAAATTTGAAGGAAACATCAATTAGTATCTTGATTTTGTAATTACTTTGTTTCGATACACTATTTCAATATAAATCTGAATATTCTGAAAATTAATTTTAAATCTAATTTGTCAAAGTTAATTTATGTTTTGCATATACTAATGATTCAAGTTGACAAATGTTAATTTTTTTGAATGTGTTAGTGTGATCTTTAGGTATTTTGATTAATTATTATGCTTGTATTTTTACAAATTGTCTAAACCTTTTTTTATAGCTTTGTTAAGTTGTGAGAAGTTTTAGTCAAAAGTCAGACAATTATTTTGATGTCAAAAAATTAAATTTATATTATTTCTAGATTGATATTTATGGGTAATCGAGTAATCAACTGTGTGAGAATTGCTAAAGTTATAAATCGATATATCTCCAAATCTGTTGGCGCTACAGGCAATATTATTTATATTAGAACCGGACTATTAGGTATCATTTAACAAAATAGGGCTTAATGTTAATGATAAGTACTGTTATAATAGATCAATCTTGTAGGTATTGACAATTACTCTATTGAATTAAAATCAATAATGCCTCCCTTTAAACAATTCCAACGCAACAACAGGGAGGCCTCAAGTGCTCACTTCTACACAGTGAAAATCCTTAGGTGGCTCAAAAATGGTTATGGAAACTCATTTATTGTGAGAACTGCTACAATATGGAACATGCTTCCATTCAATGTGTTCCTCTCTGATAGGAATAGACCTTTATACAAAGTTTTAAAAAGAACTTAAATAAGTTCGTTTCCAACCTACTATCCAACTCTCCTCTTCTATCCTATTTTCCTTCTAACTCTTTAGCCCCATAGCCAAGCTTACATATCTATTTTTTAGCTATGTATAAAGGAATTCGTTTCCTAGAGTTTGACTAGCGTGTAAAAAAAAAAAAATTGTAATATTATTATAAGAATGAAGTTAAAAATGACCTAAGAGTCTAGACTTAAGGCAATCTTAAAAAAAAACAAATATTATTTTATTTAATAAATTTTATTTTATTGAATTAAAAAATCGGTAGTTATAGTGTGCTATCATGTGTTAGAACATAACCAGTATTTAAAAATTTAAAAATTTTTTTTATTAATTAAATCTATTTATTTTTATTATCGATTTATTAAAATTCAATTTACTCGGATTAGAAAAAAATTTAAACACTGACAGCAAAATTTTTTTTTTTAAAAATTATTTAATATTCAAAATTTAAAATGAAACTTTGGAAGTTTTTTCAAAATTAATTTTCAACTCAACATCATATCTCTAATTAAATGTTTACTTGATATCCAAAAAAATAAATAAAATATCTACTACAAATTGGGTTTTTAATATACACCACTTTTCAAAAAATTTATAAAAACAATTTTTTTACACTTGGAGTTCAATTTTGTCGGTTCGTCTGCCTGCCTCCAGACTATCTTGAGGGGATCAAAACCAAAGTGACTTAAATCACAAAACTGCACAAATTGCATAAGAATTAGAGACAAATCGGACTATGTTACATTTGTGGTATTTTCCTGTTGCATTTGTGGTATTTTTTGCCTAAGCCATTTAATACCAAATCTAAGGGCCTAACCCTTGTAATTTGTTTTTTTAATTTTTAAGTTGATTAGGCCATTTTGGTTCTGAGGCCCTCCTACATTTATTTCGATATGTGAATAAAATTTTAAATTAAACCTGCAGATCTTTTGAAAGAAACAATTTGAAGTATGTGACAAATCTTCAAAAATCAATTAAAGCCTTCTTTTTTTGGAAAGGCATATACTCGTATATTCGATAAATGATGTTTCATTGGAAATTGTTAATACAAAAAAAATAGTACGAATTCTTACAATTCAACAATTAAATTGTTTGTTTAATCCTCTATGCATCTTAATGCTATAATTATAAATGCGCCTGCGTTTAATGCTTAAAATAACGGAAAATACTTTAATGATGACAGTGATAATTGAGAATTAATGCAGATAACCCCAAAGGCATTTTTGAAATTTGTCTACTATTCTTCTTCTGTTTTAGAGCAGAGGACAAAATATGAAAATTTATTAGTTGCAGACAACTGGGGATTGCAATTGGTTAAAATATTTTTTCGATCCGAAGATGCTACAAATAAAGATTTTACATTAAATTTTTGCATTTGTTCACGATTATACCTAATGAAATAACATTCACCTACAACTTGAGGAAAAATGAAAATCTCACAAAAAAATTCAGATTGAACAATTTTAATCATTTTTTTAATGTGCCACTTTTAAAAACCTTTGATTTAAGATATTACCTTATTTTTTAATGATTCTTCAACCAATATTTTAAATGAACCATATATTCATTTAAATTTTTAATGTACATATTATATACATACATATACATATTCTAAAGCGCTAAAAATCTATTTAATCATTTAAAAGTTCATTGGATAAACTAATGTACATAATAGACACAAAAAAAAAAAAAACCAAACTAAACTACTAAGGGGATTTTCATTAAAACTATGCTGAATATTGAAAAATTTAAACAATTTTTGTTATTTTAATGAAATATAATCCTATTTTTTTTAATTTTTATACCCGTGCATACATATATGACATCGGGTATATTAGATTTGCTCCTCCGTTTGTAACGCATCGATCTAGACGAGCTAGATATAGTGTCAAGGGTACGTATCGGCTCAGAATCGAAAAATTAGTCGATCTAGCTATGTGTGTCTGTCCGTCCGTCCGTCCGTCCGTCCGTCCGTCCGTCCGTCCCTCCGTCCGTCCGTCCGTCCGTCCGTCCGTCCGTCCGTCCGTCTGTGTGTCAGCACGATAACTCAAAAACTAAAAGAGCTACAGTTTTGAAATTTTCACAAAATATTTTTCAATCAATTTCTAGGTTCCCTATTTTTTTTGGTTAAGATCGGACCAAAACTTCGGGTAGCTCTCGAACAGCTAACTTTTTTAACTCCAATATTTTCATACAAAAATTTTAACATGAAGTATTTAACATGAAATTATATGAATTTTGTTTGTTTTTGTTTTTTGTATTTGTTACAAAAAGTAGATAAAAATTTCGAGTTAGAATTTCATATGATTTAAATGATGCGTAGTTTTTTTAAGATAAGCAAAAAAAAAGAAGACAAAGATTTTTTTAAGTAAATGGCTTATTGATATTGATAGATAATTATGAATATATATGATGAATCATCTGATGATTATTATATGAATAATGATCATATGAAGTTGATTTGGCTTAAGTTTAATATATTCGTGAATTAAAAATTAATTATAAGAGATGGAATTGAAAAATTAGAGCAAAAGTTTTGAAATTCACACAAAACATTTTTGGGACATTTTTGAGGTTCCCTATTCTTTTTGGTTAAGACCAGATCAAGGTTTCGGGGAGCTGCAACACAACTTATTTAAATCAATATGAATTTCTTCAAAAGTAATTATACCAGGAAGATGAAAATTACACACGGTTAGTTTTATAATGAATCAAGAACTTATATGAAGTTTCAAAATGTTACGACTTCATTTTCGGGGGGCTGCCATACAACTTTTTTGCACCAATATGAATTTCTTGAAAACTGATTATACTACGAGGATGAAAATTACACACTGTTAGTTATATAATGAATCGAGCACTTATATGAAGTTTCGAAATGTTACGGCCCCGTTTTCGGGCAACTGCCATACAAAGTAATCAATTCGATAACTGTGAATCTAATGAAGCTACGAGGTTAAAATCAAAACTGGGCAGATAAAGTAATAGGGCAAGTTAGTTGGCAAAGTTGGACATCACTCGGACCAACTTTTAGGGCGGGCTATTTTTTTTTTTTTGTTTTTTTTTTTTTTTTGTTTTTAAGCAAAAATTATGGTAGTATAATGGAATTAAAAATTTAATTTTTTTTTTAAGCTAAAATTATGGGATAAAAAGGTAAATTTTTTTTTAACTATTTTACTTTCTTATATTTTTTTTGTAATATTTATAATAGCATAGAGGAAATAAATAACGGTTAGTGGGTATGCACGGGTATCTAAAAGTTGACAAGGGCAACTATAATCTTCCTCGTTTTTTTGTTATTTTTTGGTAAAATCGACCATCAATTTAACTTTTCTCTACTTTTTTCAATATTTAATATCATCAATTTGAAATTAATTTTCAGAAATTTAATCTCTAACGTAATAAAAATGAAAAGAAAATTGAAAAAAATTAATTATAGCACCTAAGGCTATGCAATTTTTTAATTTGTATGCAATTTTAATATTTTTGAAGACCAAATTATTAAATGCAGAGTAAAGATGATAAAATTGGAGTGAAATTTTTTGATGAGCTAAATTATTTTGTAATTGGTTAAATATAATAAAAAAAATTTATTTTGAAATATATTATATATAAATTTTAATTATTTTAATATGTTTAAACTTTTATTATATAAAAATAATAATTTGGTGCATTTTTATAACTAGAAAATCTGTTTAACTCGAAACGATTGGAACAGTATTATGAACATAATATGTTTGTTTTATCTAAAGGTATTCATAAACAAATTCCTTCGAGTAATATACAGAATACACTGGCTATTTAGAATAAGCAACGAGGTATTATATGTATATCTATTATATACTCAGGTAATGAACAAAATGCAACGAAGATTTCTGGAGAGTTATTGACCAAGAGCCAAAAGAAATACGAATCAAGAAAAGGAAGTACAGATGGATATGTCACATTCTTAGAAGATCTTCAAACTATATAGCAAGAAAGGAATTTGAATGAAGCCTTCAAGGATAGCAAAATGTTGGAGACCCAAAAATCCTTGTCATAGAGCAATAGAGCGAGAAATAACACAAATGTAAAAGACATTATCACAAACGACAGTCATTGGCTAAAATAGAGGAAGATTAAACAGAAGCCTTGTAGAAGCTCCCAAAGGAAGACGAAGAGGAATAAAAAATCTATGTCTTATTAGAAAGCAGATTTAAGGTTTTACATCGATATAGCAAGGCCGTTTCGATACAACAACTTTTAGCTTAAACATTTCTGCTACCTAAATTTTTCTATCTATCAAATAATTTTTATATATTTTACCGTTATTTCGTCCTTAAATAATTATTTTCTCCCATTAATAACTCCAGAACAAAAATTCTTAATCTGCTTAAAATTGTGATATGTCTTGCTTCTTAAAAGTAGCATTGACTCGGTCTCTAAAAAATTGTTTATACCTTCTGGTAAATAAATTATGTTTAGTTTGCACTGGATTGGCGTCTAGGATAATTATTTAAATAAAACAAATATTTATTTCGAAATTTTGAATCATCATCTATAACTTCTTTTAAATATTTAAAAAAAAAAATTTTAAATTACTAAGCAATAGATAGAAGTTTTTAGTGGTATAAGGTTTTCCTATTTCATGCATGTTATCGGATCCAATTAAAAAACAACTTTGTTCATCAGAGTAATTGAATTTTATTTAAAAATATTGAAAATGCCTATTTTCATTAATAAAAAAATTATATAAAAAAAAAATAGAAAAGAAAGAAACAACATGGAAACATGTTTGTTAAGCTGCATTTTAAAAATAAAACAAATCAAATGTTGTGGATACTCATATAAGACTGGAAATAAAATCAATATTTTAACTAGAAAAATAAATATGACTTTAAAATATAACAGTCGATATAATAGCAGTATAAAAATATATTAAATTTATTTATAAATCTGATTGTATATTATATGTGTAGTACGATATTTGATGAAGTGGGACTTTAAGATATTCTGTTCCCTAATAGAGGAGGAAAGCTTCAAAAAACAATAGAAGCACTTTGGTAATGTGAGGATTCTTCTAACTAAAATTATCTCTTCTTGTGGTTAAAATATTCCGTTAAATATCCAAACTGTTTGCGAAGTATAGCAGTATAAGGGATAGCAGTGGCAACTTCATTATACCCTAAACCTAAGTGTGGTTTTTGTAACCTCAAAAAGAAAACAAGCTAAAATATAGCCAGGAGCGATTTACCTATGCCCATCCATTAATTATGCTAAAAAATTGGAGAATAATTTAAGGGGAAGTTCCGGTCTTTTCTGCGCATCTCCTTATACCTCAGAAACTTATGTTCGAAATTAATAGCTGTAGAAACTTCAAATTTAGTCGGTTTTTGTTATGTTTTTGAATTTTGAAATAAATTGAAGTGGTGGTTTAGGTACCTACCGCACGCACCCAAGACCTTATAAGCATGTCTTAGAAACTTATAAATATAGAAAAATGAAATTTAATACAAGAGTGTTCTGTCCAGTTTTCTTTATATTTTTGAAATTTGAATAAAAGAAAGTAGTGGATAGCTATCACAAAGCTTCCTTTGAAATAGTGAGCGTATTTTCGGAATTATTAGAGTGTAAAAATTTGCTACAAGGTTGTTTTCAAAAGAATTGTATAAAAGTGATGGGAATGTGTTGCAGAATTTGGAATTACGTGATAGAAGAAGGAGCTTCTATATTTTACGAGTTATAACTCGAAAACCCCTCCATTTTTAAATGTTGTTAAGCTGATATTATAAATAGAAAAATATTTGGACAGTTTTTCCAAAATCTATAGTAAAAATGACCATTGCAACATTCAATAGATATAAAACTACTTAAAGAACAGCATCTATTAAAAGTTAAGAAGTTTCGTTTTTCATTCTAAGTCACGTGCAACTTACTGCTCTACACTTCTGTTTCCTATAATTGTTATGACTGACGGTTAGTAGGAACTTTTAAATAATTAAGAATTCATGATATTCATCGCTAAGATTATTTGAAAATAAATAAAAATAAAAAAAAATAGAGTAGAAAAAAAATTTGGAATTTAAACAGTAAGAGCATTTTTATGTTTCATTGATGTAAAATTTAAAATGAACGAATTTTTAGCAAATCAAGAATTACTTAGAAGTTGTTATTGTCTATCTGTTTAGCCTTTTAATATTATTTATTAGATTTTATATCTAAGTTTAATTTTTACTTAAATTTGACTAAGCACTATTAAGCATATCAATCAATTAGCAATCATATTGTTTAATATCAATCATTTGAAGCTCAAAGAAAATTTTAAGTGCGCTAATAGTTTTTTTTATAATTTTAACTAGCGCACTCAAAATTACTGTGAAACATAGATAATATTACTTTCAATATAGATTATATGCGTTCCTATTTTCTTTTATTTGTTCCTTAACCATAGGTTTAGTAATTTTATATTTAACACTAAAATCATGGCCGCATTAAATATGACTGGGCTATGAAAAATACAAGCCATGTGGAGTACTGGTTTAAAGAGTATCATCTAATAAGACCTTATAGTTTTAAATATAAGGTATTACAAGATGATATAGTTTTAAATATAAGGCATTAATACTCTTTAAAGAAGTTACTCACATGGCTTGTATTTCTCATAGCCCAATCATATTTAATGCGGCCATGACTTGTTGAATTAAAACTTAGTAATTGGTGATGGTTAATGCATAAAGGGCTACAATTTTAAAATATATTAAATTTTGGATAATAGGAAATCAATTTCTAGGCTATGTAATCAGATTAGCAGTGCCAAATCATGTTATCATCTGCTATTGATTTTACGGTTTATATTAATTACACATTCAATTTGTTAGTTTTGTATATTTATAATCATATAAAATAGAAATAGAATAGTATCTATCTATAAATATTTTTTTTTCTATTGAATTGTGGTGACCACATTGAATTTTATGTAACTATATTTTTGTATATATAACTATATATATAGAACTATGTATTATTGTATAATGTAAGTAATATGTAGAAAATAAAATGCTAATAACAATTTGGAAGGAATCAATTTGGAATAAATTTTCTATTTATAAGTTTTGCTGTTGTTTTTATGAATCGATGATTCTTAATAATAGTTAAATAGTATATAATATATATATATATATATGAATTTTATATATATAAATTTAGGAACGTATTTAGGATGAAATCTAGTAACCTGACTTTCGTGATCCATGAAATCAACTGAATATTGAAATAGTAATGAATAACAACCAATGTTAAAAAATGCAATGTTTTTATCCACCTCATTTGAATTTCGATTGTTATATTTTTAGATATACTTTATATTTATTACTATTATTTAGTATAGTTGTTGTTGTTGTTATTGTTGTTGTTCCTGTTTTACTTGTTTTTCTAATCTGTGCAAATTTTAAATGTTTATTTCTAACAAATATAGAAAATTAAATGAGAAGATTGTAAACGTTAGTTTCAATATGTAGATTTTAAATTATGTAGGTATATATGTAACATTGTGTATCGTAATTAAAAAAATATATTGTAGGAGAATCACGTAAAGTCGATCAACAACAAACAAAAAGTTTTATAGTGGCATTGAATATAATTATCTTCTGTGATAACATCCATCGGTTTGACGACAGTCATTATAGAGATTTTAATTCTTTAACCAGTTTCTTATTTAAGGGAATAACTTTTCTTGATTGTGGTTTTTGGCACTTTTTTATCTGGATTTAGGTAGCTTGATATAGTGGTATTCAAAACATCCGCGAAGCTGACAAGGTTGAATTTAGTGCCATTATCTCCAAAATTTAACAAGCCATGACAAGAAATATTTTGAAATTCTCATAAAAACTTATAACTTTTAGTCCGAATAACAAAATTTTGAATGAGCGTAGATCCTTTTCCGTAAGCACAAACAGACTTTACCAAGCTTAGCTATGTTATAAAGGTTTTTAATCCCTAAATGGTCATACTCCATTTTAGTATAATTGGAATTAAATTGGAATTGTCCTATCAACAGACATAGCATTTTGTAGGGACTAGTCTTAAAGTAGTTGATATGATAAAGAAAAGGAATGGGTCATTTATTATTCGACCCTTATACCAATACCGAGAATTTTTTGCTTAGCAATTTTCTCTAGCCATCGGAGTCGATGCTCAGTATGTACTTTATTTAAAATCTCGCATTAGTTTAATTAGAAAACTTACAAGTCCCTGCCCACGTCTAATGTCAACTAAGTCTATACCAACAGTCATTTCAATATTCCTACGTTCCTGCATATACTGAAAAAAACACACGGTTGGTGTTCAGTTTGAGCAAGAATTATTTATAGGCAGCAAATTCCAACTAGTTGTTGTAATGGGGTATAGCATGTGCCACCATAACACCTACGTCTTGCGGCCCGTTGTGAGTTCCACTTCTAATACTTTCTATTCATTAGATAGTAATGTTGTAATCAAAATCAAAGCTTCTTGTAAACTTTTAAAGTATGCGGATGATTTAGTAAAAAAATATAAATTTTTGATATTCAATATTCTAGAAAATGTTCTTTCAATGTATAGTCAAAACATATTAAAAGTTTATAAAATATTAGATTTTTAACTTCCTTTCCATTTTAGTAAATTGAGCTTCCAACAAAACATTAAACACTTGGTATTCTTTACTATTCATTTGAAATATTGCTTTTTTAAATATCGATGAATTTGATAGCGATTTAAACGATATATTTTGAATGAAATACAATATAGTGTTTCTAATTCTCTTATTTTTTGAAGATTAACGTGGATGTATCTATAGATATTTAACAATTCGTATGTCCATTTTACATATCCGGATGGAAAATGTTGAAAATTTTATTACAGTTTTATTTAAATAAAACAGAAAACGAAATAACATGACAACATTTTAAAACTAATCATTTTAATTTACAATTGGACACAAATAACAACATCCAATCAACTAAAAAGTTAAAGATGAATGGGTTATTTTTTAAAGTTTAATTTATAGATACGTATAAATAAATAAAAAAGAATGAATGCTGTTGAGTTTTATGTTGTGTATTATTTTGTTTTTTAAAAAAAAAAATTTAATTGTTTCAGTGCTTTTAAACTTTTTTAAAATGCTGGAAGAATGGTTTTTGTGGAGTAATCCATAGAGTGGATAATTTAACTTTGTTATAAACTACTCGTAAAGGAAGTATAGGGGTATATTAAAATTGTGAGGGTGTTTGTAGTCTGAATTACCTTACCCACCCATCCTTCTCTTTAAAGTTACCTTAATTAAACTTATGCTTGTAGGCTTCTAATGTCTGCTAATATATGCTAATATCTGCTAATAGGCTGTTAATGTCACCAAAAAGTTGCCGACGTACATAAGCCGATGTCTACGCCGCATCCTCAAGAGTTTATTGGCCACAAATTATTAACATCACCCACACCTGCGACAAAAAATGAACCAGAAGATGATAGAAGATAATAGCGGTCGAGGCCCGAGAGGGAAAATAGCGATAGATCGGTCATACCCCGGGGAAACCAGAAGAAAACATTATTAAGCAATGTTCTAATCCACAAGGTAGCAGACAAATAGGTAGATCACAGAATACATGAAGAAGTATTGTTTTGAAAGAAGCCGTAGGGCTACGCGAAATATGGTTACAATTAAAAGGAATTGCTAAGGCTCGTGAAAAGTATTTATTGACGCCCAATGTCCTATGCAGAGGATCTAGTATCCAAGAAGTAAGTAAGTCAGCATAGCGGCTACTAATGAGCCGAAAGAATGTTAGGAACTGCGTATGAAGAAAGAACTTTGAGGGCTCGGGTTCTGAAAGATTGCTCACGAGAAAATGTCAAATAAACATGTCTTCGAAGTCAATAAAGATAGAGCTAGAACCTTCAAGTTTAATAATAAATTATGTTCTGTTAACTTCATATTTCTGAAATTTGAAATACCACACGCATCCCAATGATAAAAACCCTTTTCACTAGGCAAAATTATCATATTAAAAATGATTAAAAGGTAAATTACAAATTCTAACTATTATTTATTAAATTATCAAATTGTTTTTGATTTTCCTTTAACACAATAAGTTTCTAATTATTGTGATGTTCTAATAATAGTTAAAAACTACACTAATCAAGATACTAGACAATTATTTAATAACAAATGAGTTTAAATTAATAATTACATTTAGTTTAAATTTTATAATACTTGAAACACTTATGCTATAGAACTTCCTTGATCATTTAAATCGGTAAGAAAGATTATATTATACTCGTAGATTTCAGAATCAAGTTTCTGATTGTATTTCCGATTCAGAATCAAGTTTCCGAAAATGGGTAGCAAAGTAAACAAATTATTTAAAATTTGAATTTAAAAAATAATACAATTATTTACAAATCTAAGTTATTTATTTTTGTATCTTAATTGATTTATAATGACTATACTTAGTAACTTTAACTAGCTGTTAAACTTAAAATTATTTAATGTTTAAATAATTGACGTTTAAAACAGGGATGGGTCTTAATAAAAAAAACATTTTTTTGGTGAAAATGAACTCTGATTTGTGTTTAGTATAAATAAACTCTAAACTCTATATCTAATATGATCTGTAATAATATACATATACGTGTATGAAAATTGGTTATTTTAAATAATTAACAAATTTTTAATTCCATATACCAAAAGTTCTTTAATCAATATAAATACGCAAAGTGTTCAATACAAAATAATAATCCACACAATTTTCATTTCAGGTCTATTAAATTTTTTCTATATACATAACATTTGCTGAGATTATTATACCCGTATGACTATAGGTCAAAAGGCTATACTAAATTTGCCATTACGTTAAGACACAAAGAAGAAGGAGGAGTAGATATAGACTCAAAGGTATGGATTAGATCAGAATTGAAAAGAAAACGATTTAGCTGTGTATGTCCGTCCATTCCCATGACAACTCAAAACCTAAAGGAACTAGGATTTTGAAATATTTCGAGTACCATGTTTTCACATATTTCGTTTTATGCAATAATCGCCATCGCTATTGAAATCCAGCTATTTTGCTTCACGGTTTCGAGTACCTGCCATACAACTTCTTTTTTTACAAGAGCATTACTCTGTACCTATAGAAGCTGGATGTCTGAAATTTTGTTGGAAGTAGTTAACCTTAATGACCAAAAGCTGATATGGAATTAAATAGTGGAAGATGTTAAAAGAACTGCCTTTCAACTTATATTTTCTTTTGTTCATAACTGAAAGCCAAATAAGTTGTGTATTTAAAATTTTGCCAAAAACAATTAACCAGATGATATAATGTCTATATTAGGGTCATACGGGTATCCTAGAGTTGACACAATCTACTCTAATACACTCTTCCTCGTTTTTAACTTAAAAAATAATTTTATATTAACGCCATTGTATTATAGAACTACTATAGAACTCATTTTTGCAAACAAATTGTAAATCTTATTTTTTCATCACTTTTGTTAACCTTTTATTCAGTGGATTTTAAAGTGAAATGAATTTTTTTTTTTTTTTATTCAAAAATTAACAGCAAATATTTAGTGTGTATTAAGTCTACACTAACTATTATAGGATACAAATTTCCGGATTGTAATTTTAAGGTTAGGTTTTTTTTTTAGGTTTAATCCAACACAGAAGCAACAATGAAAGCCACAAATGAAAATGAAAAAAAAAATTGTAACTTAAATATGAACAAGAGTTCTAATAGTAACTGCGCTGCTGCAGTTATTCACCAATATACGAGAATGTGTAAAAAATGTAAAAGCACAATCTTAGAAAGAGATAGAAATAAAATGCTCTTAACAAGATTAAAAATAAAAGCAAAAGAACATTTTGTACATAAGTTTATAATGATAGTTAAAAGAGAGGGTTAGAATTTTTTTTAGTTTTTCTAATTTTTTGTGCATCCACTAACTATTAAGAGATTTATGTTTTAGTAGGACTTGTTATTTTTTTGGTTTTTTTTCTATTTTTTTGTTTTGTAAAATTTTGTCGGACTTTTCTTGTTTTTGTTGCAATTTTATGGTTTTTAATGCTTTTGTATTTTTTATGTTTTTGATTTTTAGATTTGCATGTTTGTTTTTATTCCTAAAACCCAACAAATAATTACTAGTATTTTTTCTGTTATTTATTTTCAGTGTGCATTTGGAACCAATAGTGGGTTGTTATTTAAATCAATTAACGTTCTTATTATGTACTATTTTGTCCGCAGGTTTTTTTTTTAAATGCTGCCTGAAGGTTAGGAACGCATTCCTTCATTTATATAGAAGCAGATTGAGTTGGAAGGAGGAGAAGAGTAGGATATTACTGGGGAATTGGGTGGTATAAGTTGGAAATAAGCCTAAAAAGATTCGTTTTGAATCTTTGCAAATTTCATACAGTCATTTGGCAGTTATTCTTAGCAGTTCTTACAAAAAATGAAGGTCCATATAATCAGGTTTGAAAAGAGCACTAGCAACACTTGTTAAATTTAATATTAGTAACATTTTTATTTTAAGCTCATTAATATTATCGAATTTTGTAATATTTGAAGCCCGATTCTGACTGATTAAACGAATCCCAGACAATCAAAAAAAGAAGGAAAAGCCAACTCCTTTTATCCCTTTTTAAACACCTTAATTTGATCCATCAACTGCGCAGCAATTATTACAGCCATTAATTCAGCAAGCCATGGCCTATTATAATTGGAGGCAATGACAGGTATAGTAAGTGCGTTTTTGTCACTATTAATAAAAATACTTTAATGAAGTTTTAAATTTAAATTAAAGAAGAAATTCTGAGTAAAAACAGCCTTACCAACTGTATGCAATTTTAAAATTTTTTCTAAAAGGGTCCTCGCTCATCAATTCATTTGTCAGTTTCATTATACCAACTGAATCTTATCTGATAAATTTTGAATATAATCAAAGCAAATTATTTGACCTTGAGTGACTATGAAAGCGCAATAAGCTTCTAGGAGACTTCTGTTGAATATTTTAAAATAATACTGCAAATAATATCTAAAAATAACACAATACAATTCAATGACACTTCAAGGTCAAATTACTTTTCTTTGATTGTCTTCAGAATTATTAGTTTTAAAACATGGCTTGTACTTTAAACGTTCCTCCATTACTTTATAGATTATACATCCTAGAAAAGTAACTTGTTTGTTGATCCTAGATAAGTGAAACTTTTAGGTTCACAAAATTATTTTACAAAATTCTATAAACCCTATTATATGTATCTCATAGATTGGTGGTTTTAATTGATACTATTTTTAAAAATTACATTTCTATATATGTATATATATTTTGTGATTTTAAATTCAAGACCAGATATTTTGAATAATTCTCGTTTTTCTTTTGGATCAGTGATTTAGTACATAAATAAAATAACAAACAAAAACAAAAACAACAACAACAACAAAATAAAAATTTAAAGTAGAGGTTTAATAGATTGCATAATCGACAAAATTTTAAATTATGCATTCCACTGATTTTGAAGAAAACAAAAAAAAAAAACAAAAAGAAAAAGAAAAAAAAAAAAAAGATAAACAAACAAAACAGATATTTAACAAAAAAAAAAAAAAAACAAAACAAAATATAGAAGATTCAATTCGATGTGTTTTTTTTTTTAGTTTTTAGCTTATCATGTATTAGGTCATTAAACTAGTTAGATATATATATATGTATACATATATATACAAATCATAGTAGTATAAAATAAAAAAAAAAACAAACTATTGAAAAACAGGTGGTAAATACTGTTATTTTTAGATTGGAACAATAAGATTTGAAGTTTATTACCTCTAAGTTTTTACATTATATGTATACATATCATATGTTCCTTGTAGTTACGGATAACCACTAACAGATTCATACAATAAAGAAACTGTATAAATTTTAGATAAGTTCTGCAATATTCATGTAGTAGGTAGTAGTATAGTACATTATATGTGTATACCTAATATTTGATTAAATGATTCACAGTTAATTTTCTCTCATATTTCTACTTAATTTTATAATTGTTTAACTGCTTGTATATATGCATGCATGCATGCATATATGCATCGCGAATGATTTTATACTTACTTATCTTTAGATATATTAAAATGCTTTGTTTTTAAGAATTCTATTTGAGCACGTTTACAAAATGTTTCCTAATTTTCGAAAATATTTTGGTTGTTTCATCTATTAAGTTCTATTTTATTTTGGTTTTTGTTTTTTTTTTTTATTTAAATTAGCGAATTTTTATGATAAACGGTACTATTAATTAGTAGATTAGGAGTTAGTAGTATCTTATATTTCTTGTTTTACCAATGGACCAGAAATATTTTAAAGAATTTTATTCTGCTTTTGTAGTAGCTGAATATTAGGGTTATGTTTTCTGTCTCTAATGAAAAAGAATAATTAAATGTTTAGTCAGTAAATGTCAGTGAGTTAAATAAAATCTTATTGGGGATTAAGAGACAAGCTGGCAAGCCTCCTTGATAGTATAATTATTATAAAAAAAGTTATAGGTATTTTGAATATAAATGAAATATATTCTAAAACTTTAATATGGTGGAATCTGATATTTAATTTCAGAAAATATTTGCATGTCTTCCTAGAACACGTTAATCGTATTGACTGAGAAGTAGATTAAGATACTTTGTTAGTAGATTTTTTTACAGAAGAAATAAGATTTGAATGAAGCTTGAACTTAATTAACAAACAATTTAATCGGAAAGTATAAGAATATCAAGTAATAATTTAATATTTGAATTATAAAGTATCATATACAAATTAAATTTTTTATATCTGTGAGTTATAAAAATGAGTTGAAATATTTGTATTTTATTTGCCTTTATTATATAAATAATTAAATTTTATATACAACTAATAAAATTTAATCATCGACTGACTAACACTGTCGGTAGGAGTGTCTGAGTACCTACCACTGATAAAGGTTTTCGCATTAGACCCCTAATAAATAATGATAAGTATCACTCTTCATTATATTCAAATTAATAAAAGCAGTACTTAATTATTTTTTGTCCTATTAAAACTTTATACTTAAACAATTTGTATAAATATTGTATGTAAACAAATACAAATATTTCAACTAATTTTTATAACTCACAGATATAAAAAAAAATTTAATTTGTGTACTATACTTTATAATAACAATATTAAATTATTACTATACAGGATTCGATTGAAACTTAAGGTAATCGATTTAAACTTAGGACTGTCATTTGCGGTAAGGATAGCTCAAAGCACAACTCCCTCAGCTTAAAGAACAACTCCATTCTGAACACCTGAGCACTATTTTAAAAAGATAAGTATCCAAGATTCACGAAGAAATTATATATGATTCTATTGTTTAAAAAAATATTTCTGACAACGCTTTTATTATAAAATATTTCTTTATTTTCAATTTAAAAAAACATTTCCTAATATGGGATGCGATATTTCCAACAATATTCATTTCAATATATTAATAGTCCTGCATTGTATAAAATATAATTGGATACGTCCTTTCTAATTCGATATTGTTAAAAATGGTGTACCTGTTAACATCAGAATAATTCTCCCATTGATAATTACTTACGATTACATAAGGATTATAAACAAAATCCTTTATAAAATGCGCTTCAATACAATACAACACAATTAGATAAAAGCAAAGCAAAAGTACTTATTAAAAAGTACTTATGTATCAAACTAATACTTTGAAAGATTTAATGGGAATATATAATATGCTTTTCTTACTATTGTTTTCAGTTTTAACACCCGTACGAAAATATAGTTTTATGGGTATACAAAATTTGCTTTTATGTTTGTGACGCTATAAAGCAGAGAATATATTGACTGAAGTGTCAGGTATCGAATCAGAATGAAAATGTCATCATAATTTAGGTGAGTCGACGCCCGTCCTTAGGTCCATTCTTTCGTCTGAACTATAACCAACCATTTTTATATAAAGGCTATCATTGCAATTTGAGAATTAAACAAATTTTGTAAAAGGATTCCAATAGTTATTATACAATTCCTTTTTTTATATGAACATAACCCTAAATCTAATAATGCCGGGTTTGGGAAGGTCTTTAATTTTGTAAGAGTTTCAAATAAATGACATATGAAACTTCTTGTTTGTATTTACATAAAGATAACAGGAACAAATTAAATTGATGCAGTTACAATTCCGTATAACCTTTAGTTAGAAAATTGTACGTCAAAGACTTCCGGCCTGACAGTTTTTTGTGGCTGTTATAAGGATACGTGTCTAATTTTTTATATTAAAAACTTCTGTAAAGTTTAATTAGTCCTTTAAAACAATTTAAGTATAGCTTCAATTCAACTTTTAAATATTTTAACACTTATTGAGATTACGATATCCCAGAAATGACTTAGTCTAATTTACTCTAAATCTCGATCTTTTAGAATTTTGTGTTGTTTTTGCCCAGAGTGTTTTAATAATGATAAAGGAATGAAAATATTTCTATAGAAAATTTATTTATGATAAAGTAAAATAAAAAACAAAAAAAAATTATCGAAATTGAAAATCTTTATCATCACGTGCCACTTGTTGACTCTTCTCCGGTATTTTGTTTATTCTTTTGTTGTTTTTGTTGTTTTTTTTTGTTTTCTTTCATTAAATATTATTTGTAATAATTTTGCTGGGGACATTGTTGTTGAAGATGGAAAATGAAGATGAAAAACTAAAGTACACTTTTCTTTTTTAAGTTATTAGTTTGTATTGTTTTAAGTGTTATACATACATACATAATATATATGTGTGTGTTTGTTTGTATTATGATTATAAATTTTTAGAAAAAAAAGATTTAAAACAAATTTGTTTTCATGTTTTTTCTTAATATACTCAATAATGATAATAATAAATGGTAAAATATATTATTACAGTTATTGTTATGTATATATATTGTACACAATTTACAGTTTATCTCCCTTGGAAATTATGTTTGACCATATTGACACTTTTATAATTCACTCTAGGGGTTCCCTTTATTTTATAATACACATAATAATAATAATTTATATTTCATATCCTTTAACTACTAATATTCAATAAATTATCTCTAGATAGTTATAAATGATACAGTATCACTACATATATATGTGTGTAAATATAATAACTAATTTTATATACAGGGTGTTTAAAAAGGATAAAAAGGTGATTTTAATATTTTGGAGAGCAGAAAAGATTAAAAAATTGATTCCATAGAATTTAAGGTTTGCATTTCAATTAAGGTTTCAATTGCTAGTATAGAATTTAAGATTTAGTTAACATTGTAAAGATTATTCGACAATCTTGAATATGCCGAACTTAAATCTCTGAATTTTTCGCCCACATCCTCGTCCTCGAAACCAAACTGTACATTTGTATCACAAATTCCGTACTAAAGCTTGGTTCAAAAAGGATTGGTGTAGTTTTGGTATGTTAAAGTCGTATACTACTCAAAAGAACAGCGTACATTTCCAATGAGTGGTTTTCGCAGCTTTTAAAGCTTATCTTGTATAGAATGTTTTCGATTAATAGATTATGTTAGATCAGCTTTGAGAATTTAGATCCACATACTTAAACGTACAGTGAAAAAAATATATGCATCAGAAACTGTATATTGGCATTGCAAAAATGTTACATCAGTATATAAATATTACAGAAATATTACACAGTTGGGTGGCGCAGTGGTTAGATACGGGTTCGAATCCCAGTGAAAGTGAAAATACTTTTCTGGTTTTCGACTAGACTCAGCTCATTCGTCATTGGGTTCAAATTAATGGCTTAGTCAATAATTAATAATTATATATCTTTAGTAAAAAATACATTAATATAACAATATAAACAAAGGGGTTCGCCACAAGTGCCAAGCACTTCTTAGAGCCTGCGAATAATAAAAAAAATAAAAAAATAAAAAAATAGTGTAGGCGAATCTAAAAAATGCCCTAGCTGTTAAATCGCTGGCATATATATATTAATATATGAAATCGTTGGTGCGTTTCTGTGAACCCGCATTATGTCTAAATCAACCCTCTTATTAAAGTCAAACTATTTACAAACTATGCTCATTTTATGCGCTGAAGTCATAGTTGCCGGGGGGAGGCTAACCGATCATGACTGCTCATTGAGTACTAATTGATTCTGAATATTGATAGGACCACTAAGTTAGGTCAGGGCTGTGGTGGAAGTATTTAAACTTTTTTTTTCTAAAATATAAACGGTTTGAGAGATTGAATTCAAATTGCTTAAAAATTAAGTTTACTCTATTCTACTTCCTAAGAATTTGTTAACCAATATCGGCCCGATGTTCAATTGTACGAAGTATTGCTTTAACCCAAAAGAAAGTCCGTTAACCCATTGCGGCACCACAAATTTTTAAATATTTTTTAAATATTTCGCTCTCAAGTTGAAACAGTTTAATCCATTGACTTCAAATTTTGTAATTAACCAAGCTGATCCCAATGGAACCAAAGGGGACTGGTTTAATTCTGTATATACAATCATTTTACATATTAAGTATTTATACCTTTTCCTAAATTTTCCTTAATTTAAGATTTGATAATATTTTGCATCTAAATTTGTTTATATATCTATAAATATTTCTATGAGCAACCCATAAAACATATTATATATAGGTTAATAATATATATTTGAATTAATGTTTGATTTTCAATCTTAAGTTATATTTTATAATAAATAATAAAAAACAAAAAAATATCTAAGATTTATTTAAATTGTAACGTATATTTTTTTTATAATATAATAAATTTTAAGTATCAAATGAATAATCGATAAAATTGAAATTATGTAAGAGTATATAATATTGGTTGTATATGTATATATTTGTATTGATATTAGTGTAAAATATGAATAGTTTTTTTTTATTGATTACTGTTATTAAGAAAAAAAAATACTCTTATGAAAAATGAAAAGTTATACTTAAGAACATTTTACTTAAAATTTATTTTTATTATTGAAAAACTACTGATTTCTGCCATTTGTGAATTATGATTTAAAGATTTTTTTATAGATTTATTTTAAGATATATCCTGTATCGTAATTTATTTTCAGTAATTTAATATCGTTTATAATATATGTATAGATGTATTAATTTGTATAGATATATGGTGTTATTTATTTATTTACATATTATTTGAATATAAACTATGTATTTAAAAGATTTATTTGAAAGTGAACGAAAGTGAAATGATTTGATTTAATAAACTTAGATTATCTTGTGGTTTGACACTTAAGAAATATCTTTTCAATGGATATAACTGTATTTATGATTTTTCTATGTAAAATAAAAAGAAGTTTTTTTTATAAAACTATAATTCATTGTTAAAATATTTAAACATTGAATATTAAATATTAAAGAATTTTGAATACTGAACATTGAACAGATTTTAATATTTAATTGATCAAATTTAAAATATTAAATTACTATTAAAATATTTGATATTTATAAACTCAAATAAGTACACAATCACTAACTTAGTATCACTA
This sequence comes from Dolichopus griseipennis, assembly GCA_963082915.1. Taxonomy (NCBI): domain Eukaryota; kingdom Metazoa; phylum Arthropoda; class Insecta; order Diptera; family Dolichopodidae; genus Dolichopus; species Dolichopus griseipennis. The sequence continues at coordinate 51,606,692 of OY720441.1, forward strand.
TCTTAGTATTAGGCTCAATTTCATTCAATTATTCATCAGTATCTTAGTATATTTGGAACTCTATCAAACATATGACAGTCAAATAATATAGCCCTGCGTATAAAGCTAAAAATATTTGAACCAAACGTCAAATCAGTACTTCTACACGGCTGTGAAACATGGAAGGTATCCGCCATTATCACCAAAAAGTTGCCACAAGGCAGACGACGAGTGGGTAGACCAAGGAAAATATGGAGAAGTACTGTTTTGAAAGAGGCAGAAGCGCAACGCAAAACGTGGTTACAGCTAAAAGAAATTGCTAAGGATCGTGAAAGGTGGAGAGGATTTGTTGACACCCTATGCGCCACCAGGGGTTCTAGGATCCAGTAAGTAAGTAAGTAAGTAATCTTAGTATTAGACTTTATAACATGTAGAAACGTCTTAGCTATATTCAAAAGATACAATTCTATTTTCTATACATTGTAGTAGTTTTTTGAACTTTATAGTATTTCTGTATCTGCGAGTTATATTATTCAATTAAATAATTTGTTTATATTTTGTATTTGTTTATATTGTAATATTAATGTATTTGTTTTATTAAAGATACAGAACTATTAAATATTGATTATGCTCTTAATTTGGATCCAAGTGGAAATGGTAGCTTACTCGAAACGAAAACAAGTTAAAAAATCCGCATCTTTTGCATGAAGAGGCGGCACATTTACCACTGTGCCATCTATCCGTTAAAATGTTCTTAAATGAAAATTATTGAAAGTGTTAATGAAAAGCGTTTCAAAAGAATTTTTTATTCATATAATGAGGCACTATATTAAATGTGCAGTTTATTAAGCTCAATAAGGTGTTAAGAGACTTGCTTGAAAGATATTTAGGTTTTTCTTAATTTTTCAATATATTTATTTACGGTTTAAAACTTTGACCTAAAAAAAATATAAAATTAATAGACCTGTAATCGTATCTATCCCGACACTTACATAATTCTGGACCTTAAATATTGATAACATAAGTTTTGGTAAGAAATAATACAAAAATAGTACTGATGAAATTTTGTCGTAATTTCAAAGATTTAAAGATGGCATATTTATAAATTCAATTTCTAAGATTTTAAAGAAACGATGAATATCAAATATTTAGCATTTTATATATTAGATTATTACTTTTAAAAAGTAAGACTTAAGAAATCCTGTAGAAATTACAGCTCTTTACAAGTATTTCAACTCAATTATGTGAGCAATCAAAAGTTTTGCATATTTTTAGGAATTTTGAAAAAAATTTAGTTTTATTATTTAGTAATTTTTAATTCTAAATTCATTTTGGAATTACTGATGTGCTCAAAAAATCAACTCACTTCAAATAACTTTAATTTTGGAAAAAATAATAATAATAATAATAAATACTAATTAAAATCATAAATTGTAAAATGCTCTATTTGTTTAACAAAACTTCCACAAAAAAAAAAAAAAAAAAATTAAATGAATTAAATTTTAAATACCCTTAAAATTTCTACAAAAATTTTTAAAATAAACTATAAAGTTAAAAGGTGATTCAACTATACAAACAAAATAATATTATTTAAATTACAAAAATTTTCTAAACAATAAATATTCAAAATATGTACATCAAGTATAAAGTATATATATAAAAGATATAATTTTACGCATTAATTTCAAAATAATCATATAACTACAAAAATATCTATAAGAAGTGCCGCGAAATAAGTTCATAGTGTTCTAATTCCATCTAAAACTTAAAACTTTAGAAATTAAACCATGTAGCCCATTTTTCTCAATTTAAATATGTAATCTAATATATAAAGAAGAAAATTTGTTTGTTTATTTGTTTGTTTGTTTGTTTGTTTGTCCAGGATTCACGTGAAAACCACTGGTCCGATTGACACCAAATTTTAGAGGAATAATTTTGGGAGTCCGGGGGGTGACATAGGCTATGTCGCATTTTTATAAGTCAACAGGTTGCGGCTCCAGAGCCGTTTTAAGCTTTTTCGTTTTTTTGATGTCGAGTCGAAACGGTTTGACCGATTCACTTGAAATTTTGCACGAATGTTCTTCTTATTACACGGAATTAATGGTATAAAGTTGGTTGGAATAAATTAACTCCTTTCGGCCCGGCGGGCTTCCAAAAAATTTTGTGTTTCCGATTTGTGTCCAATTTTACAGGGTGGTTTTGCAGTCAAAAAGAGAGGCTGGCACAAATTTTTGTTGGGTTCGGTTAACCCGTTTGGGCACGAGGGCGCAATGAAGCTTTTTCAATGTTTTTGATGTCGAGCCGAAACAGTTTGACCGATTGATTTAAAATTTTGCACAAATGTTCCTCTTATCAACCGCAATTAGTTTCATAAATTTGGTTGGAATAATTTAACCCATTTCGGCCTGGCGGGCTTCCAAAAAGTTTTGTGTTTCCGATTTGTGTCCAATTTTACAAGGTGGTTTCGCAGTCGAAAATAAAGTCTGGCACAAATTTTTGTTGAGTTCGGTTAACCCATTTAGGCACGAGGGTGCGAAGAAGCTTTTTCAATGTTTTTGATGTCGAGTCAAAACGGTTTGACCGATTGATTTGAAATTTTGCACAAATGTTCCTCTTAGCAACCGCATTTAGTTGTATAAATTTGGTTGGAATAAATTAACCCATTTCGGCCTGGCGGACTTTCAAAAAATTTTGTGTTTTCGATTTGTGTCCAATTTTACAGGTTGATTTTGTAGTCTGAAAGGGAGACTGCAAAAAGTTTTAGTTAAGTTCGATTAACCCATTTTCCACGACGACGCTATGAAGTTTTCTATATATTTTATTTTCTTATACGATTAAAAGTATTTTATTAAAAATTTTGTACCAGCATTTTAATTAAAACCCACAGGGTTAATTTGGTTTTGACCTGTTTGTGCGTTTTGAACAAAGATTCAACGAAATTTTCAGTTTTCTTCAAATGAAATCTAAAAATCAAAAAATTCAATTTGTTATATATAATACTTAAATACACAGTATTTTAAAACAGTTTTTCCAAAAAATAAGCCTACATTTCTCTCATAAAATCAGAAAAAAACGAGGAAGAGCGTATTACAACTTTCAGGACTAAACAAAATATAAGTTGAAAAGTAAATTTTTAAACCTTTTCTAAACCATCGACTATATTTTATTCAAACGTTGGCAATTCAAGAAAATCGCCTTTTGACCTATAGTCATTTTAATTCAGTTAACATTATTCACCGGAAACCTACCATCCTCAAGTATATCGTCAAGGAGCACCAAATTGTCAAGAAGCACCATGTATAGAAAAATTAGAGATAATCGTTCAAATTGTTTTGCAAACTGTTTTTTAAAGTTTTTGTTTCGCATTCGATTAAAAGAACTCGACAAACCTTTTTTTTAAGTATTCCCCTAATTCCCAAAGAAGTTGTACCTACTTTCAAAAATTGGACGTAATTTACTTAAAAATTTTTTTTTGAACAATCGTCGGGTCGGCAGGAGTTAACAACTTTCAAGTCTGTTAGTAAATTGAACTTCATTTTCAAAGAAGAACACATATACGAAATTTGAAGTTAATCTGTTAAATCATTTCTAATATATAGCAAAGCAACGAAAAAACCTATAAAAAGCTGTTGTGCCACGATGGGTTAACGGAACTCCACAAATATTTTTTTGTGGCATTTATAGGCAAAGTAGTATTTCAAAAAATTGGCTGAAACTTGCTTTTTTACAATTTGCAAGCTTCCGGGCAACGCCGGGAAAATCTGCTAGTTAATTTATATTATAAATATTCATATAATGAATAATATCAATTTTGGGCTCTATAATATCTACTTGTTTTAATTTATTTTTTTTTATATAGCATAGCCCCACAGCTTTTTTTAAACAAGCCTTGCCAAATCTCTGGAGTCACATTTTAACAATTATCAATTGAGAGAAACTACTAATCTAGGTGTTAAATTTATTATTAAGATACTGATGTTACAACCAATCCTATAAAATTACTCTTAAGATGTGAAATGTCGTCCAGCACTAAAACTAACGCCAGCGGTAAGCCAATTATTGAAATACTGATTTTGAATTCAAATGTTTAATCCATCCTAAATTATCATCGCCCAAGAATTCAAATTATAAGGTCTTCTTATTCGAAGAATTTAGAATTCATATCAATTTCACTATATCCAATAATGATAAAATGTATAATAAGGTTTAATTGCATATGCCTTTATCTCACCGCCCCCTAAGTATCTATATTTGAAATAGTTTCTGGTACAAAGTGCAATTTATATTACAAAGTAAAATTACAAATATAGTTTTTTATTTGTAATAATCCTTTGATATGTAAACACATATAGCTATATATTATACACTTAGATATATATACATATATTTAATTATTGTGATAAATATTTTGTAAAAGTGAATAATTGTACCTATAAGATAATCATATTACATCATTTTTCAATAAATAAATTTTTATCATACATATGCATTATATACTATGTGTATGTATACAATATTCTAGATAAAGTACAGTGTACTTTGTAGTACAGTGAAGCAGAGTTATTATTAATAAACATATAATAAATATTAAACACATAATATTACATACTATATTATGAGTATTAATAAGTACATATAGCAGATGTACAAAGGAATATAAATATAGGTACTATAAACTTAACTCATTATAAAATTTTAAACTTGTAATTTGTTTCCTAATAAAATTATGTATATTATTCATTTCTCTATATACTTATATATTTTATCATGTGCACACCTGAAAACCTATAGATAAATTAATTTATAAAACAACAAGCTTTAATTTATTTAATCATACAAAATAAAATTTAAATTTAATATGACTACTATAATTTGGTAACTGCTAGGAAGGATAAATTCGAGTTTTTAAAATCGATTATTGATTTGATTAATAGACTTTCATATATTGAAGCTCTTCTCAAGTTGGCATTTTAAAAATGAAATTACTCGCATTCGTTTTACGGGTCCGTCCGAGCCCTTACTGACTTTCAAAATATTTCAATTCAAAACCATTTGAAATAAAGTCAAGTACTTTCAATTAGAACTGTATAATATTGAGTTAAATTAGATTTAAGTAAAATTGTAAGTACCATTACCTGGTATTTATTACTTTGCCAATTACCAATATTGCTTAGATTTCGATACTTACAAAACATTAAGTATAAGAAAAAGAATCGAGTAAAAATACTTTTTATTTCCAGAAGGTAATTAAATTTTGGCTTTTATAGTTTAAGCTATACGCAGAAGCTCAATTGTTGAGCTAGCTCATAGATTGAGCTATACGCATAAGCTTATATGTTGAGCTGACTCAAACTTATGCTAGCTAATAGGTTTAAGCTATACACATAAACTCACACATTGAGCTAACTCGAATTTTAGGTTGAGTGCGAGTTGAGCGCAACTCAAATTAGCTCAATCTCATTGACTTTTTATTAAATTAATATATTTATAAACAATCTTGATTATTTGGAGCTGTAATACTAAATTCCTCAGTTTTCAATTCTTAGTAATGACACATATATGTTTTCAATGCACTGTTCTTTTTCATTAACATTGATAATGCATATTCTTAATTCAATAATAATGTTGGCTCATGTGTGATTATTTTGCATATCTTGTAAATTAAATAAATTTGAACTAATTTGGGTCGCGCTCAATCAAAATCCACTCAACTCAAAATCCACTCAACATTTGAGCTACCTCAACGTGTGAACTTTTGTGTTTAGTTCAAACTATGAACTCGAAATACTGCTATATAATCAAAATTTGAGCTTATCTTAAACTATGAGCTAGCTCAGAATTTGAGCAAACTCAAAACTTGAATTCAGCAAAGTTGAGTTGAAATTTGAACTTTTTATAACCATGGTTTCTTGTAAAAATTTTCATTCATAAAGTCCAAAGTAATGAGTATTAGGTAATGGTAAGGGTACTTATAAGGGAAATATACAAGTCTGCTTTCAAGTGTAATTGTCATTAAATGTGAAAAAATTTATAAATTTTAAATTCAGGTGTCATTGGAGCTATTTTCTTTTGTTTTTCTTATTTTTTCAAAGATAATTAGAAAATAATAAGGGTCACTCAGAATAACAACATTAGGTTCCTTTCACTGTGTTTGATTTTAACTAGCTTTAAAATAACCTTCATATTTAAAATCTAATTTTAGAAGGGACCTAAAATTTGTTTAAGTACAAAAGATTAAAGTTCAAATACTAGATGTAGAAGGCTTTGCAATTAGATATAGATTTATCCTAAGTTGAAGAAGAGAATCCTAACTATAGAAGAAAATTTTCAAAATTTAATTAAAAAAATTTAGAATTTTTATTTAATTTTGAAAATATGCATATTTGAGGATGCTTAACTATTTGATATGTAAATTTAATTTTTAAATATAAATTTTAAAATACATACTAATTGTTATATTTATTTATTATTATTTTAATTTTTACAAATTTATGATTATTCTTCAATTATATTTTTTATATATTTATATAAAATTTTTTTTTTAAATAAATTTATACTTATATAATACGTTACATATATATTATAAAAATATAACTAATTTCCAACAGTAACCATTATTTATTGCCGTTAATTAAATAATAGAGATAAATGATAGTACCTTAACATGCCATTAATTATTTCTACTGATTTCAAGCCCATGTATTTTGACTTCAATTTAAAAAAAAAAAAACAAAATGCTGGTGTGTTGAAAAAAGATCATGTGGTTTCAAAATATAATCAATAATCATCAACACTTTATTTTAATTTATAGGTAGCTAATAATAATATAATAAAATAGGCAGGTATATTATTAATAATTAGAATAATTCAAAATTTCTGTAATATTAGTATAATTACAAAAATAGTTATAATTTAAAATTAAAAAAAAAAAAAATAAAATTAAAATATATATTTTGAAAAATTGCAAATCATCATTTTGATGGTACTTCATTTATTTAGATAATATTTGTATACTAGCTAATACTCGATGCGCGTTGCTGCGCCTCTCAATGGAGTTTTAATTGAAGTTGATGTTACTGCAAAATTTTAACACAAAAATTTCACATGTAAATTATAAAATGTATGAAAGCAATTTTTTTAAAACGATTTTTCTAGGATTATTCTAGTAATTTTTGAAACTTTCTGTAATTCAAAGCAGTACAAACTGCTTTCCAAAATTTGACGTAATTTACTTCAAAAACTTTTTTTGACGACTAATAGTAGGACCGACTGTTAACAGACTCAACTCTATTTTCAAGTTGCTTCACACAACGGTTAAACCGTTTCTAATTTAGAGTAAAGTAACTAAAAACTTTATAAAAAGCTGTTGGGCCGCAATGGGTTAATGGAACTAAACAAAATTTTTTTGAGGCTTTCCTTTTAGCCAAAGCAGTACTTCGCAAATTTTGACTATATTAGCTTCCAAAATTATTTTGACCAACAGTCGGGCCGACATGGGTTAACAAATTCCAAATCTTTTAATAGTGTCAACTCAATTCTCACAGATGATCATGTATACAAAATTTAAAGTCAATTGGTCAAACCGTTTCTAATTTAGAGCAAAGTATTGAAAAAACCTACAAAAACCTGTTGGGCCGCAATGGGTTAATGGAACTCAACAAAATTTTTTTTGGGGATTTCTTTTTAGCCAAAGCAGAATTTCGTAAAATCGGACAAAATTTGGACCCAAAATGTTTTTTAACCATCCGTCGGCCCGACATGGGTTAACAAATTCCAAAACTGGTAATAGTGTCAACTCAATTCTCAAGGAGCATCACGTATACAAAATTTGAAGTCAATTGGTCGAACCGTTTCGAATTTAGAGTAAAATATTGAAAAAACCTATTAAAAGCTGTTGGGCCGTAATGGGTTAATGGAACTCAACAAAATTTTTTTTGGGGCTTTCTTTTAAGCCAAAGCAGAATTTAGTAAAATCGGACAAAATTTGGACCCAAAATTTTTTTTGACCACCCGTCGGCCCGATCTGGGTTAACAAATTCCAAAACTGTTGATAGTGTCTACTCAATTCTCAAAGAGCATCACGTATACGGTCAAACCGTTTTCATTTTAGAACAAAGAAGCTTAAATACTTGCACCACAGCCCCAACTTGGCGGTCCGTTAGAGCAAAATTTTTGGGCCACGATTTCTTTCCATACCCAAAAACCCCTATATACAAATTTTCATAAAAATCGACTGGGCAGTTTAGGAGTCTATTCGCTACATACAAACAAACAAACATACAAACAAACATTCGCTTTTATATATATAGATATGTATATATATATATATATGATGGTGATTCCTTTTATTTAATTGATTGATATTACACAAAAATTGACTTATTACTGGAATATTTGTTTAATATTTATTTAGGGTTGGGGTATAAGTATAGTTGATGTCAATTCGCATTCTTAAATGTCAAAACGTTCATTGAAATTTTTAATTAAAATTATTGACACTTTAATTCTGTAACTATGTAATTCCCTTCCTAATTGTTTTAAAAAATAAATATATCAGAAAATATGGGCTTAGATGTAATATAATTTTTTATTTTCAAAAATGGTTTTTACCTGAATTCATTGGTCAAAGATTTGACATTTTGCTGTTTTTGATAAATGGACAAGTTGAGCGCTCATATTTATTAAAATTTATTGATTTTAAATTGGTCTGTAAATAAATTCGATAATTTCCAAATAATCAAGTTCATTAACTAATCACAAATTAGGTACGCCTTGGGAGCCACAGGATCACATCAATAACTCAAAATAATATGGAAATTGACAAGCGTCCTTTGACTGCGCTATTGTATTTTAGAATTCAACAAATAATATTTTAAATTTTATGTAAACTTTTTAGGAAAAATATAAGTTATAATTCTTAATGTAATCATCACTTAATTCTATTTAAACTTTTTTTTTTCAAAATTTTTTTAATATTTTATTAACTTTTTATTACTTTTTTAAACTTTTTTTTTTTAAATTTTTTATATTTCAAATCACGTTTCTAATTATATAAGTCTATATTTTTGAAATATAAAAAAAGTTATAATAATATTATTAAAAATGTTTAAAGAATTTTTTTTTTAAAATACATTTTTATTTACATACTGAAATAAGGCTTAGAAGAGGGTTTGAGTACAAGGAACTAGGAAGTTCTACACGTCTGGTTTGAAATCGAAACCTGACCAACTAGAGTATAAGAATGATTTAAAAACTTTGGTTTCTTGTAGCATATGACTATTATATGACGACCATATGACGCCTTCAATTCAATATATATTGTTTAGGATTGTGTAGATATTCCCACAAGACATATCTAGGAGATCGCCAGATTTTGCATTTTGTCTGGACTAATTAAAGACTATATACATTTTTAAAAAGTATTAATTGGAACGTAAAGTTATGCCGGAGGAAATTCATTTTTTAGGAAACTGTTCTTCAACTTCTCAAGTCTTGTTTTGAAGTTAAGACGATCCCATTCATTCTTGTAAGTGTTACTCTTTAATTTAATATTAATAATTGAAAAATTTAGAAAGCTACATAAGTACTATTGATTAAACTCAGTTAAATACTAGCACAGGTTATCGCTCAACGCGGTAGATAGGTTCCTAAAAAGCGCCGCTTGTAGGAGACATTAACTCCATACAAAAATCGGAGTTTGCTTCCAGATAGCAAAATTGGTTCTTATATGGTATCCACAATCAGATTCAAATACTCTTTCGATGATTACTGCTTTTAAAAAAATCTTTTTTCGAAGTCTGTATACTCTTGTATCGTAAATCTTTATAAATTTCTTGATAGGGAAATAGGCTTTTTCTTCCAAATATTACTACTCTATTTCTTAGAGGATCATTCTCTAAAATGTATTCTTCCAACTGCTTCGCTATATTTAAAACTTTCTCAATACTTTTTACTGATTCTTTTATTTTCTACATCGGAAATATCGTCAGAGCTATCTCCAATCGATAATATGTATTTGGTTTGTCATCAAAAAATCGCGTTGTACGAAGTAATAGTACCGCGTTATGGGAAAAATTCCGCATTTTGCAAACCGCGTTGTATCGAAACCGCATTAAAGAGTATCGCGTTGTAGGAGGGTTACCTGTACATACATATACGAATTTAGCAAAACATTTGAATTTTTTGTTTAGAAACTAATTAAGAACTTCATGTCAAAGGACTGCAAAAACTTCTGCCGTATCCCAATATTTAAAATAAATCCAGAACGACAAAATTCTTCTAAAAATTATAATACACAATTTTATATTGAAAAAAATGCAAATTAAAAAAGGGTAACTTTTAAAAGTAAACAGCATCAAATTCCAGGCTTATTGTAAAGTCCCCGTTATAAATCCTTTTGTTGAAAAAGGTTCTTGACCCATATTAAAAATCCGCAAAATCTCTGAACATAATGAAAGAGAAATTTAAATACTACATTAGGTATAAAAAATAATAAATTGACCTCATTGTTTTCAAACTTATTGTAATAAATAATCAACATTCTTAATAAGTTTTTGGAGTTTTTTTTTTGTAACATTTTTTCGCGAAATTATCATTATACATCCAATTATCATAATTGGTTATATTATACATATAGAGAAGCTTATTTTAATTTTTTATGGGTTTTTTGGCGAAACTCTTCCCAAAGAATCAGGGGGAACAAAAATAAAAATTAAAAATTCTGAACACGATACATCTTTGTTTTTTTTTTTTATTTTAATAAAACCGGGATGGGAAGAATTGTTATTTTTTGCAAAAGTAAATTGTAATTTAATAATAAGTAATAATAAGAGAAAATATGAAATTTTTATTTATTATATTCCACCTGCAAGTTTAAGTGTCTACATAAAATTTGTTTTTGTTTTTTTTTAATTCCAATATTATATTGTCATTTCTGTGTCATTCTCAACACCCAATCATTTCAATTCAATTTCGAGGCTTCTTTTCTTATTTTATGTTGTTGTTGTTATAGTTGTTGCTTTCAAATTCTCAATTCTTCTGTTTACAATTCTTGAAATTCTTTTAAGTTAAACCACAATTATCACTGATTTTATTAATAACCAATCATTTCTTTTTAATATATAAAAATAACAAGTTCACAATCATAAATAAATTGTTTGTAAATAGCTGTGTGTGTACAGAGAGGCAATAAATAAAATACCAAAGTGTTTTCAGAATAAAATACAAATCATTTTGTTCTTATTTTTTGTTTTGGGGTTTGAATTTTTAATATTATTCTCAATTATTTTGTTTTTTTGGGGACCCAATTTTTTAAATAATTTAAAAAAGTAGGTGCCAATATAATTCCACTGTATACTCTGACATATTATAATAGTCTTCATGCGTACGTAACGTACGTACCATCGTCATGTGTGCCCTGATGGTATATAATCTATACAATATTTAAATTAAAAATGTGCTCTTAAATTCATCATTATATTCAATTTTATTTTTTGATTATGATTACTTTGACCTGGAAACACACAAATTGTTTGAATTGAAAAGATTTGTTTTGATTTTGATTGTTTTTATTTTTGTTTTTTTAATTTAATTCAAAAGGGGGGATTTTTTTTTGTACACGCAAAACATCGAAGTTCTCAGATACAAAATAATAAGTAATATTCAGAAAAGTAATAAAATCAAGGTGGAAAGTGATAAGAGAATGTAAACGCAGATTTATCTAAAGTCAAGGAAAAGTGTGGAGTAGACTGTGTTAACTTTAGGATACCTTTATTAACGGAATATTAATATTACATCATACCTAAACAATATAAACATTACTTCTGGGTAAATTCCAAATGCACAACTTAATAGACGCTTTGTTAAGTATAAAAGTTGTATGGCAGCTTTGAGAACTCTTAAACTTTACACAAACGGTTAATGGTTATATGGTATTCTATATCTGTGAGTTATATTATTCAATTAAATTTTTTGTTTATATTTTTCATTTGTTTATATTATTATATTAATTTATTTTTTATTAAAGATATATAATTATTAATTATTAATTATGTCATTAATTTGAACCCATTGGCAAATGGTAGCTGAATCGAGTCGAAAATCAGAAAGGTTTTTTAACTTTCACTAGGATTCGAACTCGGGCCTTTCGCATGAAATCTGTTTGTGTCAGCCGTTGAATTATAACTTTTGATAATATTTCAGATGCTGAGTTTCATTATATTTCAGTATATTTAGTTATTCTCATGTTTACAAAGAAGTCGAACCCGCTAAAATAGCCCAACCAAATTTTGGGCAAACTTTGCATATAAAACCATAAACAACTTTTGGCAAAATTTAAAATACCGCAAAGATGGTTCTTGAATAAAATTTAATTTTTTAAAGTTTCAAAATCTCAGCTCTTTTATTTTTAAAGCTATTGCGCAGACGGATGAACAGACATAGCTAAATCGATTTACTTTTCGATTTTGATCTTATTTATACCTTTGACTCTATATCTACTATCCTCACAAAAGTAATGGCAAATTTAGTATACCCTTTGCACTTACATTTGCATGGATATAAAAACAAAAACCTAACCAACACAATAAAAATACCATTTCAAAGGTGGTACAAAATAAAAAAAAAAAAAAATTGCAAAAATACCAAAAAAATACAATAAGCAATAAATTGCGAATCAAATAAATTACACAAAAAATATAAAGCGTGCTCCAAAAAATTGACAAACAAATGATAACAACATACAAACTTTTAAAGTTCCATTAATAGGACCAAAATATAAGAATTTCCAAAATGATATTCTTCAAATTCATTTCATTTCCTTAGATTTAATATTCTCTTCCTAGTTTTAACTGTGTTTGTATGTATGTTTGATTTTATGAAATAAAAAAATAACAGATATCTACAAAAATATATAGAAATAACGGATATATTCACAAAATAACGGATATAATATATATGAAACTATAAAAAGAAAAACCATTTTTATATAGAATATCTTGTCAAACTAACAGGTGTTATCATCAATAGTACATTTACCTTAACTGATTTATGTGTTTTTTTTTTTTTTGTTTTACAGTTACATGTATCTTAAGATTTCTGAAAATGTTGAACTGTATAGTAGAATGGATGGTGGATGATATGTAACAAAATCTTGTAAAATAGAGATTTTGTATGTGTGTGTGTGTGTGTCTACCGTGACAAACATAAATAAAAAAAATTTAACAAACCAGAATAATTGAAGAAAAAATTTCGAGACAACTTGGAATATTTTTACATAAATTTTTTTTTTTTATAATTATTGTTTTTTTTTTTTTTTTATATTTTGATAACTGTTTACTATCAACTGTTCAGGGTTGTCACATCCCCAAAAACAAATTTAGTGCTTAATTTATAGAAAACTTTTGTGGTTTATGAGAATTTATTTTAAAAAAAATTTAAGTTATTTTATGTATTTCTTAAATAAATTTTTACACGGTCATACAATGCATTTGCTAATTGATTGGCCCTTTTCATATTTAGTTACAATGGTGATTTGTAAAGAATAAATTATTATTTTTTAATAAGTTTTAATTCAATTAATACGGGAACCGAACAAGTACACCCTCGGTTAATAAGCCAAACGCTTTCCCTTTGCAAAACTGAGGCACCACCGACACTCAAAATTTAATTGAATATTTATTTTAATGAGTAGCAAAATTCAAATTCAAATGAATTGAAAACTTACTACTAGTAAAAAATTACTAGATAAAGTCACAGTCACAATAAAATATATGAAATGACATTTGACAATTAATTCATTAAAGTCAAAATAATTTAAAATTGTCAGTCAATTAAAATAAATATATAAATAAATAATAAATATTCAATCAAAATATTTTGTAAAAAAATTCTTAAAATGTTTTTTGTTTTTTAATTCAAAAAATAGTCATAAATATGAAGATATACGTTTTTATTATTGAAGCACTTTTATTAATTGAAATTTTGCCATCAAATTGTCATAAATTTAGCATAATTGTGCTAAAGTGACAACCCTGCTTCTCTGTCCCTTTTGCTTCATTCCAAAAAAATATTTCTTATTCCTTTCTTTAATATTTTTCATTTGATTTTTTTGTTTTTTTTGTTTTTTTTTGTATAACTGTAATTGTATTTATTTTCGTTTTTATATTATGAAGTTATGAAAAATAATTTATACCGTTATATTTATCATTTTGCTATACATAATATATATATACACATCATATATATATCATTATATTAAAACCATTTCATCAATACAATATTTTCCATTATCCTTTATTTTAGGTCAGAGTCAAAGAACGTTAAAGAATCGCTTTAAAAAATGAAATAAAAAAAAAAAAAAAAACAAAATCACAGGATATCATATATTATGTTACTTTAATTGCTATCGTACACATTCGTGTATTTTCGTTATTATTGTTTTTTTTTTGTTTTTGCTTTTTTATTTGTTTTTCTTCTGTTATGTTTTGTGGTTTTAAATTATAAGAAAGTGCGCAACAGTATTTAAGAAAAAAACAAAACAATACCGTTAGTTTATAAAACACGGTGTAACGGTATGTTGAGTGAAATGTGGAGTAAAAAAAAAATCGAATGTAGATGCCATGAAGGTACGAAAAAAAAAAAACAAAAAAATTTCCAAAATTGACATAAAAGAAGGAAATGAATTATTTCCGTGACTTGAAGAAATTATTTGAATTTGTTTTTGTATTATTTTACTGTGTTCTGGAATATAAGAATGTATGAATGTATGTACATATTTATTTAGTTTAGTGGAAATTTGCTTTTTTTTACCTATTTATAGTTAAAAAATTTTATTTGGTAAGGAATAGTGAAAATAGCCTTAAACAAATTGCTTTTCTAAGGATAATAAAATAAATTTGATGAAGTTGATCAAAAAGTTGAAATATATTAAAAAAAAATTTGTCATCTCTAGGAAGTTGTGACTACCATACCATATTTGTTGTGCCAAACATTTAAAATTCCAAAACATCATAGCCCAGAGTCTTAAGACCCCATAAATAAAATAATGACTTTTTAATGAACTCAAAATGCGCGAGCGTTTAAATCGAATAAAAATAAGTCAAACCTTGCATTAGGCGGAAGTTTATATTAGGATGTACTCCTGTTTTTAAACGTTTTGTTATAAAATATTTTATGAGTTGAAAAAAACAAGTTGAAAAAAACAATCTTTGATATAAAACAATCTTGATAGAAATATAAGTTGGAAAAACCAATCTTTGAAATATATCTAAAAAAATAAAAAGACCGTTATGGCTTTAAAAGTTATATATCCGGACTTCAAATTTCAATGGGTAACTAATTTGCAGGATATTTGGATATAGTATGATATCCAGGATAGGATAAAGTAAGGTATAGCAAGATATAATATGCTACATACTATAATTATTGTAATTATTTGGAGAATTTAGTCTTTGTCGACCTTATTTTTAGGATTTTATTGCCGGGAATATTTTATTTGGAGAATTAGTCTTTGAAGATTTTGTCTTTTGGGATTTTGTCTTTCGGGATTTTATCTTTGGAAATTTTCAATATATGAACAAAATAGGAAATTTTTTGTAAACCTTGTGATTATTAAATACATATACCTACAGATACGCATGTATTACCTGTATATAAAAAATTTCATTAATATATTCAAATATATCCACCTTCTTCAGAATTGGAATGGGGGCGCACATGTTAACCATATGTATAAAATCATCAGATACATTAAATGAATTGTTGCTGATTTCTAGGATATCTTTCATTTGGTGTATTTTGTAAGAATTTATAAAGTTGATGATATGTCTCTATTTGATGACAATTGATTGTTGTATGTTTGTTTGCTATTAACTATATTTAAATTCAACTGTAGATAACTGTATATGATATTGTTTTTATAAATATTCTGATTGGTTGTTTGCAAATTCACAATATAATATTTAATACATTATATATGTATGCATATATATATATATATATATATATATATATTATTTAGGTTGTATATTTTTTAAGTGATTCATTTTGAATTTTTATATTTACATGCAAGTAGGTACACATGTTATTATTCGTAAATTAAAGTACAAAAAGAAAAACAAACAATTCAGAGAGGTGGAGTAGGAACAATGAAAAATGGATGGGTTCTTGAATCTTCTGCTTTTTTTTATTGCTTTTTGCATAATTTGCGAGGGAACAAAAAAAAAAATTGTTGTTATTCTTGGAATATATTATAAAGACACAGAATCGACCTCGATTTGGGTTATTTGTTTTTTTTTTTTTTTTTTTTAATTTAATGCATTTATAAATACATATACATACATATATATGTATATATTAAGTACTTGATAAGTACCATTATTTGAAATAATTAAATAAAAACAATAAGAATAATAAAAAAGAGGAATAAAATTGTGTTAATATATATTTTTAGAATATTCTTAAGATACATTTTTGCTTCGATAAAAGAAATTGTAATATACATATAATATATATATCTACCTATATTTTTGAAAAATATTTAATATTTAATGTATATATGTATATGTATTTGTATTTTATAGCAGAAATTGTTGCAAACAAGTTCTTACTTTACTTTCTGTGTATTTTAATTAGTGAATCTATTTAGTTATTATATACTTTTAATTGAACTTGCCTCTGTCTATGGCTTTATTTTTCATTCTGTCAGTTAGTGATACATTTATATTAGAAATCTGACCATAAATTTGTAAGAATTGTATGGTTCAGTGGTTAGCAAATAAAATTAATTTATTTGTATAGTTTCTTTAAAAATTTGTAACTTTAAGAACTAAAATACTTCACTTTGATAATATAAAAACGTAGACCAAATAATTACATACATATGTAGACGATCAGTTTCATATAAAAAATTTTTAGGGTTTTTTTTTATGTTTACTTTTATATTAAAACACTTTTAAATGCAAAAGATCTACCATCAATTTTTGGTTAATGAAAATTTTTAACATTTTAAGCTTAAAAGTTGGGAAACATTAAAAGAACTGTTTCTTATACCAGCAATTTACTTTTATATTAACACAGTAAAAAATTCCCAAGATCTACTTTCAATTTTTTATTTTCTGCATTTTAGGGGGCTAGTACTACTTTAATAAAAGTATATATTGAAAAAAAAGATTTTTTTTATTTTATTTTTTTATTATTAGACTTGCTTTTGGATTAAAATATATAAGCTAAGTAATGCTTATAGCTTTTTTTAAATCTATAAGATATACATATTTTATTTTCATAGTAGTTTTCTATTTATTTATTTGTTTATTTTATAATAATAAGAATTTTTAATAGTTTATTTAAGAAAGTTGAATACGGAAGTTTTAAATTGAAAAAAAAAAAAAACAAATAAAAAATGTTAATTGATCAGAAAATAATTATTAAATCAAAGATAAGAATTGGAATAATAGAGAAAAGTATCTTTGTTTCATATATTCAATTAAAAAGAAATACATATGTATGTTAAATCAGGTTAAAAATTCTTAAATCTTTCAAATATGAATATTTTTTAAAGCGCTGATATAAAGGAAAAAAAAATCTTAAAAATAATTTGTATTAGTTTTTAGCGGTGTTCTTTAAAACAGGAAGTATTTAATATAAATCTGAATATAATATTTGGAGATATTATTTAAGAAACAGTTTATTGGAAACTTTATTAACAGAATCACTTTATTAAGCTACAATTAATATCTTATTAAATTAGAATTTTAATTTAATAGATTATATAATTAAAGAATTGGGCATTTTTAAACTAACTACCGTTCACTTATCGAAATATGATTTGCTGAAAATAAGTTATGTCATATACATTTAAAAAGTTCTAAATAAACAAGTTATCTATTGATGTTTAAAATACCAGCGCTTGATTGGCCCTCTCTGTCACCCCAATTCTATTCAATGAGCTCTGGGCAATTTATATAATAAAAAAAAAAAAAACAAAACATCCTTGGATTGAGAATGACTTAACTTCTTCATATATTAAATACGTAGTTGAGAACCTGAGAGGTTAAGAACTGTAGATAAATGGATAAATCCAGTTCATATATACCGAAACGAAAGCTTAAGCTAAGCAAGATTTATCTGGAAAATAAGTCACCTCAATCAATACAACAATTGACTTAAAAAGAGGCCTCAAGATTGAGTGATTAATATTTTTCGAAATGATCGAAAAGATTTAGGGTTAATACAGGGTGGCGCAAAACAACCGATATGGTTTGAATATTTAATAACTTTTTAAATTTATTTTTATTTCAGAAGTTTGTGAAGAAAACTTGGGTAATTGGAAATGGAATAGTACACAACAGAACAGCGATCAAAAATTACGAAAAGTTATGAAAAATATAAAAAATCTAAGACGTTTCTTCGTGTTTTTCAGGGTGGCGCAAAACGACCGATATGGCTTGAATGTTTAACAACTTTTTAAATTTATTTATATTTTTTATTTTTCTTTCAGAATTTTTGTGAAGAAAACTTGGAAAATTGGAAATGGAAACACAACAGCGATCAAAAATTACGAAAAGTTATGGGGAATGTACTGTAAAGAGCACGAATGTGTGATGCCGGAAATGGTCACCACTTGCCATAAGAAATGGTCACCATAATTTTTCTACTTAAGCTAAAAATATTCCCCATTAATATACTGTATAACAAAAAAAATAATAATAATAATTAACCATTAGATAAAAAACTTATTAAATATTCAAAACATATTGATCTTTTTGCGCCACCCTGCATAAGTCTTAGCTTGACAAGAATACTATTAAATGTTATTTTAGTTAAAATGTTGATTGATTTATTATCAATTATTAATTTAATTTACAAATTTTAAACATATTTGTAAATAATCAATCAATTTTAAAGCCTTAGAGCAGAACGTTTTAAAAACAAATTATATTTAATATATATATAAACCATACACATATATGTCGTAATATGTATACCACATTGGTATATATATATGTATAATTAAAAGTGATTATTTATAAAATACAATTTAAAATTTTGTTGTTAACTTGTTGTTAATTTTATGGGATTAATATAATATTAATAAAATAACCCACAAGAGATTTTATATTCTTATGTTTTCAATTGCCTTTCCTTCAATTAATTTATGCATGATTGTATACAACATTTCTTAATTTGATGACAATTTTAATTATACATACAAGTTGTATATACAACATATACAAACATATACAAGATTATCAATATATGAATGTAATGTAAAAATAATCTCAAAGTTACAAATTGCTAGTTTTAATGTAAATATATAGGATGCATGACACTTTATTGAAAAAAACAAATCCCAAAAGAAAAAATAACGAAACAAAATCTCTAATTTGAATTATGTGGAAAAAGTCCAAATGTTATAAAATCCTGAAAAAAAAATCTTGAAAACCTAAAATATCGAATTTATATATTTTTTTAATTGAATATAAAATTGTAAAAAAGGATTTTAAAATTGGGTACAAAATCAGAATTATGTGGTTTTTATAGAATATATATATACAATGTATATGGGAGATTCTAAATTAGGTTGTATTTGAGTGTTAGTTTTTTTTGAGGATTATATATATCGGGATATTGGTATTTTTACAATTTTTTGGTTCGAGATGGTTTTTGTTTTTCAGTAAAATGTCACAGACCCAAACATATACTTCATGGTATACAGGTACTTTAAATAATCTGGATACATAATATGGAGCTGTACTATAAGATACAGTTGACAGATAATATATTAAAATTTTCTTTTATTATTCTGCTCTATTTGTTTAAGTAAATCGATTTTAACTATATAGTATGTAACTAGTATATAATATAGATACTATTAAGAAGTTATAGATCAATAAATATATTTTTAACATTATTATATTGTTATTATTATGGATATTTGATTAAATTTATATGAAATTATTTTATAAAATTTTTAAGTTAAAATGAGGTGATACAAATTTATAATATTATAGTTATAAAGTTTATCATGGTCATTGATTTTAAAAATAGAACTTAATTATAAAAAAAATATAGGTTAGAAGAAGATAAAAGAAATCTAATTATTAGATAAAAACTTAATAATCTGGATCAAAAAACTAATTTTTAATTTTAAATACAAAAATTATAATGAAATTTAATTTAAAAATCTATTCTAGATACTATGATATAAGGAAACGTACATGCGTTCGGAAATGTAGAATTTTGAAGATTTAAGATAAAACCCCTTTCGAACTTGAGGCTCTGAGGTATAGCTACTAAAAATACTTTGTATTAGGGTCCACGTCTTTGATTGCAATGAATTTTTTTATAACGCTATTTAGTGACGTCACTAACATTTCACACTACACAAAGCCGACCGACAATGTAATTTGAAGGCCATACTTGTAAAAGAGATTAAATTTGGGAAATAAATATTGTGGTAATGTCAAAATTGTTGGTAATGTAGTTCCGAGTTGTAGAACCGTATGTGGTTTCGAATTTCTTCATTCATTTTTCCTAGACAATTCTGCTTACGGGGTAAGTTTGATTTAGTTAGTAGTATGTTAGAAGATTTCTCACACTAGAAGATGTAAAGATTTTGTGCTGCATTTTCAAAGAGAATGAATAAAGAATTAAATAAATTAATGACAAAGAATTTAATAATACGGTGTATTAACCCTTCCTCTCTTCAGTCTAATTAATTTTTTTATCTGTAATAATGGTAAAAAGGTAAGGCATTAAAACTTAAGTTTTATGCTGACGATTGGCAGCAGATTTGGTTAGCGTGTTGCGTGCTGGGTTCGTATCTATTATAAAACTGAAAAATTTATGTTGGAATTACCATTAATACTCAGCTAATTTGCCAGGGTATGCAGGTTTTATAGTAAAAAATTTACTTGGTCTTGATTTTTATCAATTTTTAATTGACTTCCTCAAAAATCATATTCTATTAAAGTTTAATAAAATATTTTCAAATTACTTGTTTTTTACACTTCAATCTTTAAGCGCCACTTAAATAAAATATAAAATGCGCTTAATGTCTTAAAATAAAAATCGGATTTTATTTTTAATGCATATTTTCAAACTTTTTTTTCTACTTCGTTGTTTTTTTTAAAGCAATTAAAAACATTTGAAGGCCACAAATATGTTCACGACCAGTCACCAAATGAAAGTAACAAAGAAAAAAACAGAAAACATTCACAAATCAAGAAATCTCAGATCAAAATCTTATTGAACGTTTGAAAGGTTAATGAAAGTAAAAAGAGATAGAAAAAAAACACATTTCTAATTTAAAGACAGGTAACATTTTACAATGTTTTTTACTTTTTTCTATTCTCTTGTTATATAATTCAACATCTTTTGATTTCCTCAATTCTTGATTTTCAATTCTATTCCTATTCTCATTTTTTG
This sequence comes from Dolichopus griseipennis, assembly GCA_963082915.1. Taxonomy (NCBI): domain Eukaryota; kingdom Metazoa; phylum Arthropoda; class Insecta; order Diptera; family Dolichopodidae; genus Dolichopus; species Dolichopus griseipennis. The sequence goes on from OY720441.1 coordinate 51,628,097, forward strand.
TAATGATGTAGTCACAGAAGAAAATGTATATTTTCCACAATTAATTTTTATGAACGATTAAAATAAGCATGAAAATTGCCATTCCATGCCATTTCATTTAACCATTATTTTCCGCGTTCACAGTCACTCTGTTCAATTCTAACTTCCCTTTCAAAATTCTCCCTTCTTCGTACATTGCATTGGTATACGAAAGTAAGAGTATATTAAATTTAATATTACGTTTGTCATTAAACAACGATTTTATTAAACAACGGAGATGTATAGTCAAGTGAACAGAGCGTATTAATATTGAAAAGTGAGTCGGTTTCCTTAGTGTATATGCATTCGTTGTCCGTCAAGTTGTCCATCTGTCCGCGCCTTCCAGAACTCATTAACTCATCCGTCCAGAACCCAATAAATATTTAACTAAAAAATAGAGCTAGAGTTCTGAAACTTTCATAAATTCATTGCTTTGCATATGTTTATATATTATGAGGGGCTCAGAACTAAAGTGGTCTAACCCTTTAAAAAAATTTTTCCAGACATCGAATTGGATAGATATCAAATTGAGCTGTGTACTTGAAAAGCTCAATTTCCTGCTCCATCTTTTATATTTTGTTGAACCAAAGGCATTTTTGGGTAAGTTTTGGGACATTTTGTGGCACTTAATGTTTGCTGTAAAAATTAACAATTTTGCTCGAGGGTTCGGATAGCTTAAATACAATTTTCCATATAATAAAGCGAGGTTTCAGATATTTTGCTAAAACTTTTAAAGCTTCATATTCAGTTTTAGCACATTTAGTACCGTAAAGTTTCTTTTATTAGGTATAGCAAAGGGAATCAAATTGATTTGTGTATCTGTATCTGCTTGGGTCTTTAGGTATTTGTAGCTTAGACAATAAATTCAAGCTTAATGTCAAAGACTTCTGGCAGATTTTGTTAGCGTGATTGATTCATGTGGCTATTATAAAATTTCGATTAATATTGTCTTTATAAATCATTCCCTGTCATTTTGCACAGTTAAGCCGGTCTGCTAAGACAAGTTCCAATAGCTACCATGCAACTGTTAAATATTATCAGAATTATTATGCGTTCCTTAAAACGGATGTTATTAAAATTATATTATATATCCTAGAGTTGAAACGTTCTTACATTAGACCTTCTCTTCCTCGTTACCCTAATATATTACTTTATATTATATTTAAGTAGATTGTTTTGGCTGTTTAGGCGGTTAATTGGTTTTCTTCGTCAATGCATTCATTTTAACTGTATACAAAATGAAAATTTTGCTTGGCTGCCTGGCGATTTAATTCTTTTTTTTTTTAGTTCTTAGGTATCAAGGCACTTTCAGAAATTCTATATAGGTTCAATAAATAGTATTAAAAAAAAGATGAAAAAGCTGTCAAAGTCTATGAATGGTTTGTTTAATGTCACATAAAATTGTTTTTTATTTTTTATTGAAATTTTCATTGTAAAATATTGTTAAATAAATAAATACGGAATGAAAGAAAGAGAAGACAAAACTTAAGGAAAGTAATAAAGAAAAAAAAAATAAACAATGTTAAAAGAGTTTCTAATTGTTACATGTGGTCAATGGACGATACCTACCTTAGTTTAGTTAAATTTTCCAATGTATATTGACTCTGGTCAATGCTCTTAAATTGGTATTAAAAAAAATAAAAATGGAAAAAGTTTAAATGGTCTAATACAACAAATTTGATAAAAATCACAGTAAAAAATAGGAAAGGAATTCAATTAAAAATTCAAATTTAAGTTTTTTTTTTTATAATGGAAATTAAAAAAAAAGATAAAAAAAAAATAAATGGTCTATTAATGGACCAAACCAACAGATGCATATAATAATCATTTGTTTAATGTTTGTTTTATAATGGGTTTTGGTGAAAATTATATATAAAAACGTGTTAATTGACTACAATGTATTCAGAATGAATGCTGAAGAGATTTTGAAGTAGGTGGTTAATAATTCAATTAACATTAAATTAGAGTTAATTAATAAAAGTTGAATTTGAAATTTTTCTTTTATGAGGCGTGGAAGCCTTAAAAAGTACCAAGACGAATCTAAACACTTTGGAAGAGTGAAGTTTTTCCTCACTATAATCTATGTTCATTTTAACTTGGAGCTAGAACAATGAGATAGATAAACATCCTAAATGCTTTTGCAGTATTAAGAATGCGAGTATGATAGGTTTGGCTGAGGAACAAGGATAAGATAGAGATAAGAATAAGGAAGAGATATTTTATTTTAAATAACAGGAGAATACGAAAATTGAGAAGAGATAAGTTGACTTCAGTCTTGTGTTTTTGTCAATTGCGAAAAACGTATTTTGAAAATCAATTCCAAAATTTAGAGGGCGGGAGAATTTGAATGAGACTGAGCTGCTAAATGAGTGTTGTGTTTTTTTTTTAAGCACTAACTGTTCAACTTTTAATAATAATAAGCTATAGGTTGGAATGTTGGAACATGGGGTCATATTATATTCGTGTTATTAGAATTGATCTTAATGAATTCCACATACAATTTAAACATGATATAGTACTAGGTAGTAGAGTCGATTCAAAAACCAGAAAAGTTTTTTCACTTTCACTGGGATTCGAACCCGGGCCTTTCCCGGGTCCGGGAGAGGGTTGGTTTTTTTGGTTTTAAACTTTGAATTTCTAGGAAAAAATTTGCCGAATAAATATTTTTAGACTTAGACCAGCAGCCCTACTTTTCGTTATAGTTAATTATAGAATGTGATCCTTTTGAGCTTTCATTTTTCTCGGTTCAATCATATTAAAATCTTCTGGATGGATAGGTGTGATAATGAACAGCCATATAATTACAATTTTTCAAATTTCAATGCTTACCGAACTTGTTGGTCTAAAGTATAATCAAATTAGTAACTTAAGAAGATTACTTAGATGATTATAGCTTTATGGATAGCTTTTCAATCTTGTTAAGTCTTTTGAAACTTATCTTATATTTCTTTTATTACTGTTACTAGTATTATTATTCATTTCAGACTCTACGTTAAGACATTGTCTATTAGTTCAAAGCTTCTCTTATCTCAAAGTTACAAAAAAATATTCTTTGGACATCCGAACTTATATTAAACATTTATAACGTAAAATTATAAGATTTTTGTGTGTATTTTCATATTTTTTATGTTATTTATCAACTATTCTGCTAAATTTATAGTTGTATATTTTCATGGACACCAAACCATTTCTAGTACCTTCTTTAACATTATTACATCAATAAAAGTAGTTCCAGTTTAAAAATCAAAAACTATTAAATTTTTTTTTCGTAAAAACTCCTTTTAAAAATAATTAAGAGATCTTCTATTAAATTATTTTATTATATCTATAAACAGGGTGTTGTCTACATATTTTCTACAACAGAGTTTTTCAGGTATATAAAATTATTACCTACAACGTTGTGCTAAATAACTTTTCCTCAAAATCTTAACGTTTCGAAAGACAACTGCTCAACTGTAAGGCTAATAAGCCTGTCTATACCATAGGTACATGTTGGAACAGGGGGTCATATTATATTCGTCCTATTAGAATTGGTCTTATTGAGTTCCACATACAATTTAAACATGAGATAGTATTAGGCCTTCTAATATGTAGAAACGTCTTAGATTTTCAATAGTTACAATTATATTTTTTTGTCTTTATTGTAATGCTTTGTATTTGAGTTATATGGTATTGTATTTGTTTTTATTTTGCATTTGTTTATATTGTTGTTGTATTAATGTATTTTTTATTTATAAACCCATTATTGATTATGCCATTAATTTGAACCCATTGGCGAATGGTAGCTGAGTCGAGTCGAAAGCCAGAAAAGTTTTTTCACTATGATTCAAACCCAGGCCTTTAGCATGAAAGGTCAGCACTCAATCACTGTGCCTTCCAGCCGTTTCATTTATAAACATTTTGTATTTATAACGGTAGCCCGATAGGGTATTTTTGAAACAAATCCCGTTATTTATTGAAATTTTTGTTTTAAAAAAACAAATACTTCTTCTATTGAAATATTATGAAAGGCCAATTAATCCTTCATCAATTGAAATTTTAAAGAATAAACATTCAACCTAGACTAAATTAACTTCTGTATATAACATTTGGGAAAAACCTTTTTCAGTGATTTAAAAGTCCTAATGTCACGAAAATTGATGATGATAAACCCTACCCTTTTCTGATCCTATTAGTTCAAGTATCAGAAATCAGCTTTTTAAATACATGTATTCTTTTGTGAAACACCCAGTACATCCATTAGCACCTATAATACTACACAATTTTAATTAAGTAATTTTATTTGCTCCAATTGTTTAATTCTTCTTTAATATTATTATGTTAATGTACTTTATGTTATGTATTTATTTATTTATTTACTAGTGTATATAATATAATCTTTTAAAAACATTATTCTTAAATTATTTCTAGAGTTGATTTCTTAGAATATTAATATTTATCGAAGCAAATTTTAATTTGCTCTTTTAACTAATTAATGGAAATAAAATGGTATTATTATTAAAAATATTTATTCAATAAAATCAAAAAAAAAAATCGATTTAAAATTGGTTATTCTTAAGTTTAACATAAAATTATTATTAGAAAATAACTACTATAACAGTTAATAATACTTAAATTCTTAATAATTCAAAAATTCTCAAAAAAAAAAAATATAAATCTTAAGATATTTTATTTCAAAGAATTTGCATTAACAATATTCACATAAGTACTGCAAGTATTCATTTTAATGGGGTAAATTTTTTCAATACTTAACACTTAACATAACAGGTAGTAAGTTTTTTTTTTTTTTTTTAACATTTAAGAGAATTTCAAGTTTAAGAATTTGTTTTTATTATTAAGAACTTATTCAAGAAATGGAAATTTGTTGTGTATGTTGCATAATTTAATGAAACATGTGTACAGGTGTTCATATATAATATTCCCGGTAATTTTTTTTTATTGTAATAAAATGTTTTTAATGCGGTTTTTTTTTTGCAATTCTTATGATTTTTTTTTTTTATTTTTATTTTGAAGAGTCATAAAACATAAGTAGAAAGCTCATAAAATACATTTTAACATGTTACATGTATACCTAGTATGTTATATTCAGCACGCGATTTATAGGTTTTTTTTTTTCTGTTCATTTTTTATTTTGTAGTTTTAAATACATATCCGTAAGATACATTATTATTACATGCATGAGTACTACAGTCTATACGGTATTTTGTATACATATAAAATACATTGGTACCAAATAAAATTGTTAGTTGTTAGATCTAAATTAATTACATATATCTGTACTTGTTAAGAAAATTGATTTATTGGATTTTCAAGGTTGTTCTTGGTTCTTGTATTTTTTGGTTTTATTTTTGTTTTTTAATTTTTTTTTTAATACAGGTAACATAAATTTACCTTTTTATTCAAATTTAAAAAAAAAAAATTTTTTTTTTTGAAAGAAATTGAAGCCACCCATAATTTGTTTATAAGGAAATTCAAAGTAATTTATGTAAAATGTATTTTTGAAAAGAATTTATTTGATGGGGAGTTTGAGTTTCTTTTTGAAGTTAATGGAAATATTTTTAATTAAAAAAGGAAATGTAATAAGGAAATTCAAAAATTAATTGTTTCATTTCACGGAAATACCGTTTATTTAAAAAAAAAAATGGAAGCTGATTTTATTTGAACAAAAGAATTGATAATAATTAATTTGTTTATTTATTATATATAATATATTTTAATGATTTTTTTTTTTAAACTAGAGATGGCAATGTACTATTTTGGGTACTGTGGAATGTTATTTTATTAAAAGTATTTATTTCATTTTATAAGTTGGGAAACTTTTAGAAATGCTAGATTACAAAAATTCTCTCTTAAATGTTGCAGATATATTAGATTTTATTCACCCTGTTACCACGCCCTTGTATCTTCGATTGAAACCCAATTGGGAATGCTGGCTGAGTCGAGTTGAAAACCAGAATTTTTTTTTCTCACTTTCACTGGGATTCCAACCCGGGCCTTTCGCTTGAAAGGTTGGCACTCTAATCACCCAACCCAACCCTGTGTCACCCAACTTTTTAAGCAATCATTCAAAATTTTAACTTTATACATAGCTTTTCTTTAACTCAAGTTAGTTTAATATTTCAAATAAACAAACGTTTATTTAACTATTTTTTTATTTAAATAATGTATTAACCAATATCAATTACCGCTTATATTATACTTGTAATAAGGATATTTACAAACAAATACAACTGCCAGAGTTCATTTAATTTATTGATTTAAAATCCAAAGAGTTTTAAGTATGAAGGTAATTATATCTTTAATTATAAATTTTAAAAGATTTTATTTTTAAATTATTGTAATGTAACAAATTGTAAATGCTTTATATATTTCATTTAAGATTACTGACTTAGTTTTAAATTAAATATCGTATATGCTAGTTAAGGCTTTGATTAAATAATGCGTTTAATTTTGGAATTAAAAGCGACGGTAAGATAGTTTCTATGACGTTTTGAAATGTCAAAACGATTTAATTAAACGATTTCATAAAATTATTATTGGTTTGACATTATATTGGTTTAAGTATAGGACATAGTGACATTAAACAAGAATTTAAACTTCGATTGAAAAATCAAGCATTACATTTGTATATGAACTTCCACTTTAACGATTACTTATTCGTATAAAAGCTTTCCCTCCAATAATATTTATAAATTCTGTAAATTAATTTTTTAAATAAATGACTCACACTAAGTTAAATATTATCCAAGAATTTGTAAAATATTTGATGAAAATTTTTTGAAACTAACCTGAAATGAAACAAAAAAATTAACATATTAGAAATAATATTTTTAAGATATAAATTTTTGAATTGTTGTAAACTATATCTAAAAGTAATCTATATATCCGACAGATGGCATAGTGGTTAGAACATCGACCTTTAAATCGAAGAGTCTCGGGTTCAATCCCGGATCGAATCATCTCTAATAAGAAAATATAGCTTATATTATAAAAGTTTAATGTAAGAAGTCACTAGACACTAGACATAGAGTAAATAATAAATAAAAAACGAGGAAGAGTGTAGTAGAGTAGACTGTTTGAACTCTGGGATACCCGTATGACCGTAATATATACATTATATCATCCGGTTAATTACTTTTGGCAAAATTTCAAACATACAACTTTATGTGTTCAACGTTTCCAACTTTATAAAGAGTAGTGTAATCCTCATATAAAAGAGGGAGTTGTATGGCAGCTATTCGAACCCTCAGCAGAAGATAAACCAAATTTTGCTGTAACTTTGGCCATTACACTAAACTATTTTTTGCAAAATTTCAGACACCCAGTTTCATTAGGTGTAGAGTAATGCTCATATTAAATTAGAAGTTGTATGGCAGGTACTCGAACCCCTGGACCAAAATGGCTGGGTTTTAAAAGATTCGAGATGGACGGGCGGACGGACGGACATACATAGCTAAATCGATTTATTTTTCGATTCTGATCCGATCCATACACTTGAGTCTATATCTACCCCCGCCCTACTTCACTGAGTCACAAACGTAATGGCAAATTTAGTATACCTTTTTGACTAATAGTTATACGGGTATAATAAATACTAATCTATAAACGACGTGAAACATAATATTATTATTTAAAATAAGTGGACTTATTCATTAGAAACACAATATGTAAATTTATTTTAATTTTACCACCTTCATAATATTATAACATATAACTAATCTATAAAATCCAAAGGATTTTTTTAAATTATAATTCCAAATTTAATCTCAAACTATTCTTAAAATTTATAATCATATAATGATTAGAAGAACTAATAAATTTAATTAAATATACATTTTAAGACTTTATTTTAATCCCATTATGATGTAATTAAAATATAAGTGCAATGGACTTCATACTTCAGACTAATATTGCACATAAATATTTATTTTAAATGTCCAGATTTAAGTGCTTATTATCCAAATTAACTTAAAATTCATTTCGAAATTAGTGTCATTAATTATTACAGTCTTTAAAAATTTGCTACACGTAAAATTAAAACACCTGTCAAGTTCTTTAACAAACTTATAAAAAAATTCAAATCAAAAAAACCACTTATATATTAAGTTAAGTGCCAGTTACCACCCAAAATTATCAAATTTGTCTGAATAATGAAAATTAACAACCGAAGAAACCAAATAAACAAAATTTTATTATCAAAAAAACAAAAACAAATACAAAAAATCACAAAAAAAACTTAAAGATACTCCAACGTAAAAGATATTCAGTTTTAACACCTCTAAGAAAAGTCAATAAACATTTATAATTAAAATGCAAAATAAATTTTAAAAAATGCATGAAAATAAAAAACAAAAAGTAATTCAATTTTTTTTTTTACATCAAATATTTAAAATATTTTGTTAAGATTTTTTAATGTGTTTATACCCGTGCATATATGAACATCGGGTATATTAAAATTACTCCTCCGTTTGTAACGCATCGAAATATAAGAGCTAGATATAGTGTCAAGGGTACGTATCGAATCAGCATCGAAAAGTGAATCGATCTAGCTATGTGTGTCCGTCCGTCCGTCCGTCAGCACGATAACTCAAAAACTATAAGAGCTAGAGTTCTGAAACTTTCACAAAGTAATTTTTAGACAATTTGTAGGTTCCCTATTGTTTTTGGTTAAAATCGGAGAAAGTCTTCGGGTAGCTGCCATACAAATTTTTCGATATTTTATGAGTATTTTCAAAATTAATAACGAAATAGAAACCAAATATAAAAACAAACAAATTGTTGTTTAATTATTAATCGGTTCATGGTGTAGTGGTTAGGACATGTTACTTGTAGCAAAAATGTCTCGGTTCGAATTCAGGCTAAGGAAAATTTTTTTTTTTTTTTAAATTCATTTTTTTTATCTATTTTTTTTTTAATAAAATATATGTATTTATTTTATGTTTGAAAAAATTTTATTTTATAGAAATTTGACATAAAACTCTCATTTATATTAAAACTTATTAATTTTTTTTAATATTTCTATAAAAAAATTCAAAACTGTTATTTAAAACAAACAATTGATACCATAGCAACTACGATTATTTAAAACTGTTATTTAAAACAAACAATTGATACCATAGCAACTACAATTATTTAAAAAAAAAATAATGAGATAAATAAAAACTCGTTTTGTAGACAAATTATTAATTGTTCTATGGTATAGTGGATAGGACATGGGACTAGTAGTCAAAACGTTTCGGTTCGATTCCTAGCTGGGACAAAATTTTTTTTTTTTTAAATTCGTCTTAAAATTCTCATTTATAAATTATTTTTTTTTTTTAATACATTTTTAAAAAAATTCAAAACAGTTATTCAAAACAAACAATTGATACCATCGCAACTATAATAATTTAAAAAAAAATTGAGACTAATATAAAGTCGATGGCTTAGTGGTTAAGACGTCGACATTTTAATTGAAGGGTGTGGGTTCGAATCTCGTTGAGAGCATTTTTTAATTCATTTTTTTTTTATTAATTTTTTTTGTAATTAAATATAAAAAAACAAATATTTTGAATTTTCTGTCAAACAGTTCAATTGCAATATAAGCATTTCTTATTTATTTAATACACGCACGGGTATCTAAAAGTTGACAAGGGCAATTATAATCTTCCTCGTTTTTAAACAAAACTAAGAGACAAAAAATACTTAAAAAGTGAATTACAATTTTGTTTTTTATTGAGTGTTTCTTTTGTTTCTGAGAATGTTTTAAATTTTATTTTAAATGTTCTTATTTTAAATTAACTATTAATGAATGAAGTGTGTGCATGTTAAAATTTTTTGAAAACACATCATTTGATTTTTTTTTTAATTCCTTTTTCGCTCCTTAAAGAGTATAGAGTATTCACAAAGGCATTTAGACTAGTTTCCTTAATTGTTATATTCAGTAAGTCGTTTATTAGTCGGCTGTAGCTATTGTAGAAGATTATGAATACACAATTTCAAAGTAAGTTACATTATTTGACTATGTAAAGTGGGCTTCTAAACTGTTGCTTAAATTAGACATGTCTATGTAATATGAACATTTGGATTCGACAATAAATAATGATGGCAGTACACATACCTTTAAATTAATTTTGTTCATGATTAATAGAATAGAAAAAGAGTCAAACATAATCGAAATTCGATAATAAAGGGAAAGAAACATGACTAAAGAAAAACAATTAAAATTATTTTACTGTTATCATATAATTTTATCACTTAATTTTTTCAAAATAAAATTTTGTAAATTAGAAGAGTATAGAACAAAAGAGAATAAAAATTGTTTCCTTTTTGTTTTTTGACCGAAATCGGAAATAAAGATTGCTTTTATGAAAATTTTTTGAATTAAAAAAGTGAAATGTTTTAAAAATACTAAGCTGAAAACAATTTTATAAGTAATAACTATTAATTAAGTAATAACTAAGCAACTAGCTGCCTTTCCAAAGCGACCATTAATTCAAATAATTAAATGGCAATTAATATCAAGATTTAAATTTAATAAGGACAATTGGCTATCGGCTATAAATCTCTGAACAATAGATAAAATTTTGGGTAACAAATAGATAATATGGCATATTAAAAATATAGCTGGTATTACAGAATTATTATAAGGTAGTTATGCATTCGAAAATAAACTATTAAAAATCACAATTTTTTTTTTTTTTTAAATATTTTAATTATTAGATAATATTTATACAAAACGTAGTTTAAAATAGTCAAAGTATTAACAAATTGTCTGAAGTGACTCGAAATTGCAAAGTATTTAAAAATGACAGTATAAATGCATAAGGGTCTTACTAGTATTAATATATTAACCAAAAGTAGTTCCTATTTTTAACAATATACACATAAATATAATTTTCAGGGTTTTCAATTTTAAAATAACTATTTTATAACCTATTTTAATCTCATCTACAAACATCAGAGAATAAAAGCATTTTTTAATTTTTTAAAAGGCTGTGTAAATTGACATGTCAAAAAATTTTTTAAAATCTGCATCTGTCACATTAATTTACGCAGTTTTTTTAAAGAAAATAGAAAAGTAAAACATATCAAATACATTTAGAACTTTCTAAATTAAAGTGTTTAGAGATTGATATTCACCTGAACTTTTATAGCAGGTAATTGTATTTTCTATTTGCTATTGTTTTTTTTTCTTAATTTATAGACTTGGTATAAACAGTTTTTGATTCAAAAAGAGTGCATATAACAAGAGGTTCTAATTGAACAAAATTGAGTAAGAAGTATATTAATCCTATTTCTTTCTATTTCCTATAATTTGAAGAGATTAAAATTTTCTCTTTTTAATTAAAATGAAAATCATTCAAACGCACAAAATGCTTTTTATATTCTATTTCAGTATATTGAAAATTAAAAATAGAATTATAATGTCAATGGTAATTTCAATTGATGAGAGGATGTCTGATAGTTGGTGAAAGTACATTTGATCTACCACAATCATACTGTATTATATACTGTATTAGTATGTTTACTGCATACTGTATTTTATCATGCTATAGATTTAAATAGACAATATTACCAAAAAGGCACACATCTCCGTTTTGTTTTCTTATATATTTGTTCCTCACAGTTTTTACATCCCATTTTAGATCCGACTATGAAATTTTGAAAGAACATAAACTGTAAATTATATACTGAAGTTTATAAAAGCTGTTGTTTGTGAAAAGTAAAATTTATATATCATAAAGGTAAAAACTAAGTATTGGTAGATATGATAACCTTCAATATTTCACCGCCCCTACATGAAAGAAAATTAAGAATAGAGTTCATAAAAAAGCATAAAATTGTTTGCCATCATTCTAACAGTGCTTTTATCTTAAACAATTTTTAGAGTCAGTACTATTTATTTTCTTTCATTATTCAATTATCAAAGTATTTTTTTATCAAATTCATATTTTTTTTAACAACTTCTTTTATAAGCTTTATAAATTTTTGAAAGGAAAATGTATAAGGTTGCCGCAATGCGGTACTAAATTTGACCGTTATGCAAAACTCAATTTTTTTCAAAATTTTTGGCCCACATACCTTCTGAACGGTTTAGACTAGAGACTTGACATTTTAGAAGAATGCAAATTTTTAGTGGAATACAAAATTTAATTCCCAGAACCTAACAAAATGGAGAGAGGCGGATAGGGGTGGGTAGATCCTCGAGAATCATCATAAGTTTGTTTAGTAAAAATTTGAGAACCTCCCCACTGAAGGGCTATTACGACTTATTTGACTAAGTTATTGCTGGTTTTATAAAGCAGTAACTTAGTCACTAGTTTATATATTTCCAAAATCAAATGTTAGCATTGAAGCTCCAGCATTATATTTCGATACTCCTTAACAGGTTTTCTTTAGTGCAATAAGTATTGATTTCACAATTAAAAACAAAGGCAAATTCACTCACATTGCAGGTGGTAGGGGGCTAAATAAATAAGTAAATATATCTTAAAGCTTTATTAAAAATTATGTGCTAAACTGCTAAAAATATGCCATGTACAGACCAATTACTAAAATACAAAAAAACATAATTTTTAATTGTTCGAATGTTGTGCTTTCTATAGCCATGTTGGATTAGAATAAAAGGTACTAAACAAATTATATTTTTGTAATTAAGATTGATTTAAATGAATTTCACATAAAATTTACTACAAATGGTAGTACTTTCTCTAATATCAGTGTTAGATTTCTATAGGTTTTATTCTATTTGTAATATACTGCAATAATTTTCTATTTGAGTTAAAAGATATCTGTGAGTTATATTATTTAATCAAATTATTTGTTTAAAATAAATAACACATTTTTGATTTGTAATTATATTACATTAATTTAAAACCAATGGCAAACGTAATTAAATCGAATTATCACAAAATCGTTAAAAGTTTTTATCTAAATAAGAGTATATTGAAAAAGAATGGAGGATTAAACTTACATTGTTATAGTCTTCTAACGTAAATATTACCTACACTTTTACCTACAAGCAAACTAAATTGAATAGAAATTTTCTGGATACATAATTATTGCGAAAACTGTGTATCAAACATAATGTCAAATGAATTCCGATCATGACACTTTGTATTCGGACGTTGTAAATACAATTCTGATGACGGCCTATGTAATTATATCGAATATTTATCGAAAGTTCATATGACATCATATGACTATTATAGTTAGGGGTTATGTTTCAAATTTTAATTGATGTCTTGCAAACTTTTTTAACACTTTCTAGACAAACTAAAAATTATAATAAGTTTCATTTTCATCATTATGGTTTTACATTTTTAAATACAAGGTTTTTTCATAGAACATGTATATTAAATAATAAACCTTTTTAAGTTTTTAATAACCCTTTCCTGTAAACTACTTTTAAAAGCATCTTTCAATGTAGGTACGTACTTAAGTACTTTATCTATTTTTTTTTAACATCATATTTTTCGTGTAACTTTTTTTTTTAATTTAAAATTTTTTTTTAATTCTACTGTGAATTATAAAAATTCCAATTTTAAAGCTTATTAAGGTTTTTTTCATATTTTGTTGTTGTAATTTGTGCTTTTATTTGCTGTTCGAGAAAAAAAAAGTACTTGTAGTAAAATTATCAGTTAGTAAAAAATTAAAATTACAAATTTATTCCATTTCTTATGATTTCATTAAAAAAATTTTATGTGTGTTGCTGTTGCTGTTTTTTTTTTTTTCAATTTTTTAAAAGAATCTTTTTTTAATTAGATAAATTTTTGTAATTTAGCAAATAATTCTTTACTTTAAATAATATAATGTATGTATTATATGTATGTAATATATATATATAGTACATAGGTACATACATTTTGTTTAAATCTCTAATCACAAAAATATATATATATATATATCTTTATATGCACATGACATAAGGTGTGTCTGGAAGAAAATTAAATTACTAAAATAACAATAACAGTAACTTCAGAGTACTTAACAGTTTAAATCTTTTTATGTTATGTATATGTGTATGTAGCAGCTACCTACTTGCATAAAATGACAATAATTTTGGATTTCAAAGATGGTTTTGTTTTTGTTTTTTTTTTTTTTGCAAAAAGAATAAAAAAACAAAAACAGAAATTAAAAAAAAAAAAAACAAAAATCTCAGGTGTTACTAAATGCTTTAGGTGAAAATTATCTGTCAGATTAAAGCACAGAAATTATTAATTTTTTTTTCTTGTTTTACTTTTTTTTTTTATTCATAATTTTTTAACGGTATATTTTGCGTATATATTAAGATTTTGGTTATATTTTGCTGTTATTTTTTTTTTGTTGTTTTTTTTTTGTTGTTTTTTTTTTTTTTTGAAAATAATTTCAATATATCATAAAGTTTAATTATATTATTATTATATTTTTTTTGTTACTTGGTAAATACTTTGTAAGCTTTATTTGGTGAGTTTTTTTTTTTTAATTTTATAATATTTTTGTTCTTAAATAAATTTTATGCTGCGTTGTGCTTTTCTTTACCGTTATAAATGCTTACCGTTGTACTCGTATATATATTGACGACTTATTATTATGTTATAAATATGAAAGTACTGTTACAACTGTTTTTGCATTAAAGCTCTTTGAAGGAAGATGATACAATAGTCGTAATGTATTTAAAAAAAAAAAAAAATATAATCGCGAAATGATGTCTCATGCTGAGTTAACGGTATTCTTGTTTTTTATTTTGTTCTTTTTTACCGTTTTTTGTATAATTTTTTGCATATCAAGTTACCATTCCGCATTTCACGTAATAATTTTCCAAATAACTTCTTGTGTTATTATGGTTTCTTAGCTTATTATATATGCATATTCTGATGTATGTATATACATATGTATATATCTACAGATATAATTTCAGATATGTATAACATGAATATGAATATACATATATATATGTATATATATATTTGAAGGGTAAGTATATATACTAACATTTTTGCAGCAACAGCATACAATTTTAAGTTTTTGATTACAAAAGTTTACTATGTAGGTATATATATAAATATATATGTATACAAATATATAAAATTAAATGAAAATTTATATTATATACTCGTATTGTGTCTAAGAGTAACTTTGCTTGGGAGTAGTATATCTATATATAGTATGTATATATATTATGAAGGTACCTATATTTTTTTTTAAATTGAGGGAGTACGTGTATATACATATATATATATAAACGCGATGTTATTTTTTTTATGTAACGATAATTTCATGATTACTTATATATATATTTTTATTATATATTTTTATTATATATTTTTTTGGTACTTAAAAGTACTTTGCACTCTTATGTGCTCTTCCGATAAATTTTATTTTTTTTACTGTTTGTTATATTTCTGTGTTTTTTTTTTTTATTTTTTTTTTTGTAAATTTTATGTTTCATCTTATGTGTTTACGATATTATGAATAAAAATTAAAATACAAAAACAAAAAACATATATAAAAATTGTAAAAAAAATTTTTTATTTTATTCAATTGCGTTTTTGGATTTTAATGGATTTTGTAGAGTAGTTTAAAGCTTAAAAAAAATACAAAAAGTCATAGATTTTTGCGTTGATGAAGTTGTCAAAAATAATTAAAATGGAAAATTTGAATTATAAAGTAATTTACTGAACAAAATTATAGTACAATTTGATTATGGTATTTATGTATGTAATATTGACGACTCTGTCGTTAGTAATGTCCTCTCCACTTTGACTTTTGTCGTTTGACAATTTTAGAACTCATTGACTTTATACTTTGTACATATTTTAAAGATAGTTGAACTTGTTCAGCTACAATAAAATCACGAAGGCTAATTTCAAAGCTTTTCAACGTAACACAAGAAGAGTTGCAATAGTTGATTCCTGTTGTGTACAATTATCTGAACTGTACCTTAGAACTGTTAGAATTGCAAAAATGTGAAAATAATTACCTACCATTGTATTCTTAAATTCGGTAGTGATCAAATTATGAATCCAAAATGAATCAATGAAGGTGATTAAGATAGATGAAGATGAAATAAATTAGCACCGCCTAATCATGTACTTATTCCATACCATGTACTTTTACAATCACTTATTAAAAAAGTACAAAGAATAAACTCGAATCAAATTCGATGGAGATGTTTTATAAACAGTAGTTATACATTTTACTGCATTTTATAGCTAAATTTTCCTTAGGGTTTTCAGAAATCTGTTTTAAATATTAAAATTATTTTATTTTGATTATTTCAATTCTGAACTGCAATTCAGTACTCTTTAATTTATTTTGAACTTTTGACTTCATAAATCTGTAAAATTCTTATAATAGCAAATAGCTAATCAGTGGAAAATTCAATTCCATATTGATAAAGACGTTTGCATTAACAAATCTAAGCTTATTTATTTTATTTTGAGTCAATTTTTATTGTTTTTTAATTTGGTTTTTTTTTTAATACAAATAAAAAAATTTAATGTTAAATAATCTATAGACTAAAAAAAAAATAAGTAGGTATGTACTTAAAAGTATGTAAATACTTAAAAGCTTAAAAATTATAAATACTTAAAAATTTAAACAATATTATACATACATATATGTATGTATATATTAAATATGTATGTAATATTATGTAATATAATAATAAAATATTTCATTTACATTAGTTTAGTTTCCTGAAAATCCCGAACATCATTCACGTTCAATCTGTATTTTTTATTTAAGTTTATAAAGAATTAAAGTGTCTTGCGTGTTACTGTTAACTGTTATTTGGATTGTAATTGAATATTTACGCTTCATTTATAATATTACACAATATAAGAAATGTTAAGATTTTTTTTTTTCAATATTTTTACGAAATAAAATAAATTACATCACATTGTTATTTTATACTACTTATTATTCATATGATGCAAAGAATTTTAAGAGTTTAACAACTTTTAAAATATGTACATATATATATAGTAATTATGACTAATAAAAAAATCAAATGACACTTATTATATACCGTAATATTCGGAAAATGTATTTTAGAACTTAATTTGGAACTTAAGTCATTAATATTGTTTAATTAAAAAAAAATTATAATGAAAACGAGGAAGAGTGAAGGAGAGTAGACTGTGGCAACTCTGGGATATCTGTGTCATTGTAATGTAAACATTATATCATTCGGTTAAAGACTTTTGACAAAATTTAATTGCATAACGTCATGTACAAAAGAAAATATAAGTTGAAAGGCAGATTTTCGAATCTCTTTAATTTTTTATTTTTTTTACACGCTAGCCAAACTCTAGGAAAATGAATTCCTTTATACATAGCTAAAAAATAGATATGTGGGCGTGGCCATGGGGCTAAGGAGTTAAAAGGAAAATAGGATAGAAGAGGAGAGTTGGGTGGTAGGTTAGAAACAAGCTTATTTACTTCCATTTTAAAACGTTGCAAATTGTATAAAGGTCTATTTCTGTCAGAGGGGAACACATTAAATGGAAGCATGTTCCATATTCTAGCAGTTCTCACAAAAAATGAGTTTCCATAACCAGTTTGGAGCCACCTAGGGATTTCCATTGTGTAGAAGTGAGCACATTACACGAACTTTATTTTATTCAGACGATGACTATTAAAGTTATTGACATAGGCTATACTACTTGTCTATGTCAATACTATTGACATAGAGTAATGCTTTTTTCAGAATAGAATTACTATTTCAGCTAATTAAAATTCTGATTTTTGATTAAGTAGATATAAGTTGAAAAAAATTAATTAGTGCGTATGACTCTAAGTTGTAAAAAAAAAATTTTTTTAGAAATGATAATTTTAATTTAACACAAATTTTTTTTAACGAATAAGAGCGATTTAATTAAACATAAAAAATTATTATGTTTTTTTTTTTTGCAGTCCGAGTCACCTTATTTTGTATATGACTCCGACTTCAACCTCACAATAATGAAGCTACTGAGGCTGCAACTCGAAAGTTCTGATAAATATAAAAAGTAAATGAATACAGGTTCAGATCTACAGTCACAAAATCTACCTATGTACAGGAAATTACAAAACTTAATAAGCACCATAAATTTCAATCTAAAAATTTTTACCAAAATCCCTTATAACTTGTTTGGAATTCTTAACTGACTATAAAATATCTGTGACACGTCAGAAGTCCCATGAGACCAAAATGAGCCAAAATTCCAATTAAATATTTCATATACCTACATATACTGGAAAAGCGTATAACTCTGTGATTTTGTAACCAACTATAAAATCTGAATATTTCCAACAGCTTCATTAATTATTTTCCATATTCTGGCTGCACTGGGGCCATCCACGAACAGGACGGCCACGGATGGCCATGTCACTTAAAATATCTATAACTAAAAATTATCTTAAATTACAATTTCAAATTATAATTAACAAAATTATTAATTCGGAAAATTTCCCTTATTACAATTACAATATAATCTAATTGGATCTTATTAGTACTTAAAGTACATTGTTACACATTATGTAAAATAAAAGTGTTATTAAAGTACTACATAATTTTATTCAATTCTTGGATATATAAAAAAAAACTCTTTACAAATACTTAAAAATTAAACATTTGACCTTTAGAATTTTATAAAAATTATATAAAATTTAATTAAAATACAAAAAAAAAAAAAACTTTTGGCAGATGACATAAAAAAAAAATATAATTAAATTCACGGGATTTGACAGGAAAAAAATGTACACAAAATCCTTTACAGAATTTCAATATAACAGCTATAGAATCTTTAATGTTTTAATTCTTTTTTCAGTCATAATATTGTCTGAAAATTGCGTCTACTAAAAATTCAGGACAGAAACCATCAGATAATTTTATATTATAAAACTCGCAAAATCGCCATCCGACTTCCATGTCAGATACATTCATATCATGTAAATATACCAAGTTCAGTAATTGTAAACATACGAGGAAAAGTGTGTGTAGTCCTTTGGTTGTCATAATCGCGTTAAAAATGTTTATTTTAATTTTTGTCAGAGTTAATATAATAAAAGGTACATTAAAATTATATTCAACACAAAAATAGCTGTTGGAAATTTAACTTGTCCTAAAATAGACATGGGGAATATCAAGTATCAATATTGTATCTTTATGTAATGATAAAAATTTAATATGATACTGAAATTACAGATTTGCGCTCTGTATCTTTAAAGTGGGGGAAAACAGTGTTCCAACACTAAACATGTATATGTTTCCCAATTCTAATAGGATTTACAATTCAAGAGAGTAGTCAACTTATTTCTTATAAACTTCTGACATAATTCATATTTGAAACAACTTATCAATCATTTGGCAATTGCTGGCAACTCCTCAGTCAGCAAGCAATTTTGTTATTTCAAACTGTTCCGTTTACGGAGAACATCATGCCTACTGGGTATGGAAAAGAGTCTTTTATTTAAGTGAGTGAGATCCTAACACCCACCACCACCATGTTTAGATTTTTTGGTGACTTACCAACTTTCGATTTTTAGGTAGCTTTCCAAAGAATTAAAAAAAAATGTTTATCAGCTCTTATTCTAAATAATAAAATTTTTAAAATTTAAAATGATTCTCTGTCATTCGTTCTCAATTCTTATATTTACAACTGATACCCATGTTTTATTTAATCGATAATACAACTAAACAATCGATTATGACAAATTGAATCAAATTGAAAAAACTAAATGATTGTATTTGCAAAATTGGCGGTCTTATTGTTGTAGTTGGTAAATGGAACTAGTTTCATTTCACTGATTAACCGAGCGGGTGCGGTTTGTATTCCTCTAGATGTCATACAGTTAGTCAAACAGTCGAAACGGTTTCCATGGTAACTTGATTTAATTTTTTTTAACTTGATGTCTTATTCTTCTAACTTGGATATGGTTTCCTATTGAAAATTTTTTAAAGCACATTATTATTGAAATTGTTATTTTACTTTGATTTATTTATAAAAGTTACTGTTTTTTGATTACACCGTTACAAGTTATACTGTTGCAAAAAAAAAACATTATTTTTAGTAATTTTATCGCTAAAACCGCTAATCACTAAAAATTCCCAAAATAGGTAATGTTACTAATATATGTATATATATAAATTTATTTTTATGTAATGATTTTAGTATTACACAACATTATAAGTATCCATTAATGTACTTATGTACATATGTACTATGTGTATATCATTTAATATATGTAAAATTTTTTGTCCATTTTTTGTTATTGGACATACCTAGGTATATAATATTAAAGTCCTATCATATGTAAATTTTGATTATTAAAATATTTCTTTTCTAATTATGTGTTATATGTATGTTCAAAAAGATTCTTATCCTTTGGCAATGATTTTGAATTCTTTTGATGTTTTGGTTTTTATCAAATTTTCAAAAAATTTTGTTAAAATGTGCTTATTAGATCTCTTTGTCCGTTTGTCCGAATGTTTACAAAAATTTTTACACAGTTTGAAATATTAGCGAATTAATTTCAACTACAGGTAGGTGTTGCACAAAAAAATAATTTCATTGGAGAACTTTTTTCTGTAACCCAACTCGTTACGGAGTTGAAGCCCCTCAAAGTTGGTAAAAAACTATATTTAAATTTTTATAACAAAAATTTTTTTAGGTATATTTTCAATCTAAAACCAGTACAAAAGAGCTACTTTAATAGGCTTTATATCGACTATATCGTTCGTGTAAAGAGTTGCCATACGGGGCTAAAATTAACCGTTATGCGATATGAAGTTTTTGCAAATTTGTTGGTCATATCTTCTGAACCACTTAAGCTAAAAGCTTTGAAGTATGAGAGAAGTTAGATCCTTAGAAATTAGTAGGAGATGTTTAAGAATTTTTTTTTGTTACGCCCCTTGTTTACAAAATATAAGAGGTCGAAAATTGAAATTTTCTATATTTATGCATATGTAACTTGAATACCTGTACAAATTTTTTTTTAACAATATTCAAAATTTAAAGCTCCAACATTATGTTTTAACATTATGTTAAAGGTTTTTCTTAATTTTAAAATTGAAGAAAGTGTCTTTTGGTTTAATAATAAAATTCTTAGAAAAATTCCTAATTTTCAATTCAATTCCTAGAACCTAAAAAAATTTATGGTTTGGGGGTATTTGGGAGTTAGGCAGATCATCGAGAATCATCATAAGTTTGCTTATTAGAAGTTTGGGACCTGTCTCCATTGAAGGGCTACTAGGTCTTAAAAATTAAAACTTTTATGTTTTTATAAATAATTACACTGGTAGAATAAGCGTATATTTTTCCAAATATTAAACGTTAACATTGAAGCTTCAACTTATATTTCGCACTTGTTAACAGGTTTTCTTGAGTGCATCGATTGATTATATTCTAAGTATTGATTTCACTATTAGTTATAAAAATTAAATTGATGAAATTACTAAATCATAATATTATCATATATTTTTATATATATTTTTTGCCCTTAACTTCAACTTATTTTAAAAACCATTGGTTTTTTTCAACACTTGTTTATTATTATTATTAAATGTATCTATCTCCAATTCTGTATGAATGAAGGGAATATAATATTTGAGTTATTGGAATTCGATGAATAAAATTTTGAGTAAGTTGGAGTTATTTTGAAAATTTTATATCAAAATTATTACTTTTGCTATTTTTAATTTTGGTTTTTTTTTTTAATTTCTTGATTCAATGATTTTTTTACATATTACCGATATTCAAATATTTGAACCCTTTTTTTATTTCTTTTAGTGACCATTTTGTTTGATTGGTTCATATGACGTGTGTTTGTTGTTGTTGTTTTTCATTTTAATCAAAAATTTTGATAATATGTATAAAGGTACATATATACATACATAACAAATTATATGAATTTTAGAAATATGAAATATTAAATCTTAGGAAGAACAAAGATAATATTAATGAAAATTCTAATGGATTTTTGCATAATTTTTTTTTTCTGATTTTTTCGATTAATTAAAATATATGTATATATTTATATATATATATATATATATATATATATATATATATTTTTTAATATAGCAATATATGACAAAATTAAAAAAAATTGGATTAAAAATTTTATTAATTATTGAATATTGAAATATTTTAATTATTATTTTTGCATAATATTAATGTACCTAAGTTTTTTAGGTGAAATTAATTGTTTTATTTGTGTCAATATACTTTTGCTATTCAAACATGGCGACTATTTCTATGCCAGTGAGTTTCATATAATCAGAGTGCTAACTGTTGAACTGTTAAATTTATAAACTGGTTTATTTGATACATTCATAACGGAAGGGGGGACATATTATATTCTTATTATTAGAATTGATCTTAATGAATTCCGTATATACAATTTAAACTTGAGATAGTATACTAGGTCTTATAACATGTAGAAACGTCTTAGACTTTCAAAAGATACAATTATATTTATTATATATTGTAAAAATAATTTTATATTAGATAAGTTATTTCTATACCTGTGCGGTATATTACTAAGTTAAATTGTTGGTTTTGTATATGTTTATATGGTTAAATAAATTATTAATTATTGGTAATGCCTTTAATTTGAATTCAGTGGCGAATAGTGGCTGAGTCGATATCAAAAACCAGATAAAAATTTTTTAACTTTAGAATGAAAGGTTCGCATTATAACTCTGTGCCACCCAGTCATTAAACCAGCATGTGAGACGAATGGACTCAAGTGAAGGAATCAGGTAAACATTGACGTGATGAGACTTTGCGCACATTTAAAAATTGCTTTAGTTTAATTGTGTAATATAATGCCATACAAACTTCTGAACCTTCATATATCAACTAAATCAGATCAATAAAATCAACTTATTTAGAGTAAAAATGCTTACGCACTTTTAAAGTTCGTTTTTATATTCGATGAACTTTTAGAAATGATTGTAATAGAAATTTCTAGACCAAGGTTAAAGTCTTTAAGCTGAGCTAAGTACAAAATTTTGTTTAGTCAAAAATGTAAGTAATACAAAAGAACAAGCATTTTGTAAAAGCATTAAAATATCCGAACTATATATTATTGAGCAGCTGCCATACAACTTTCTGAACATGATTGCTTTGGAACTAAACAGTTAATGATTAAGCTTTAGTATAGCTACTGTGGAAGTTTTCAGTTTGCTTTGGGCTTAGTTTTTTTGAAAAATATGAGTATATAAAAAGTATATCAAATAACATTATTGGGTAATTTAAGTTAATCGGATTTTTAACCCTAGGATTCGACAACGAAAACTGTATTATTCTTAGTTACAAAATTTATATAGTGCTGATACTTTTGTTAAAGGTATTTTACATTTTTAGTTTTATTGCAAAAAAAATATTGCAAAGGCACAAAATATACAATGGACCTATATTACATAAAATGAGGATCAAAATGGGTTTTAAAATCAAAGTATTAATCAGTATTAAAATCAGTATTAAATCTATATTATCAGTATTAAAATATAATATTAGTATAAGCATGGTATTAAAAATGTTTAAAACTTTCTAAAAGTGTCTAATAATTCAAATACTGTCAAAAATTAAAAAAAAAGTAAATTAGGCGTGTTTACATTTTTATTTTATTTTGATACCAATGATTGTAAGCCCAAGTAAATTAGGCGTAATTACATTTTTAATTTATTTTGATATCAAACATTGAACAACATCTTTTCATTTACCAAATAATTTCCCTTTAACTTTTGTCCTTTTTAACTGTCCTTTAACTTTTGTTCTTTATGATTTCCAATTTGACAAATTCGGGTGACAGTTACATAATGAAATTGCACTAAAGCGTGCTTACAATGACTAATAAAAATATTCATGGGCATGTTTATATAAATTAAATCAGTTATTCATAGTTCATCCAATTTGACAAATTCGGTTGACAGTTACATGATGATAATCCACTAAAGCGTGCTTACAATGACAAAAAAATATTCATGAACATGTTAAGTCAAACTAAATCAGTTATTCATAGTTCATTAAATAAATCTTCTTATATTAATTATGTTAACTGTTTAATAATTCAGTTAAGTATTTTAAGAGGTCATTGACTCATGCCTTTTAAATATTTTTAACTTAGTAATTTTTTTTGTAAATTTTGGCTCAATGATCCCAATTTAAAATTAAATTAGCATATTACGCGTCAAAATATCTATAATTTAATATTTAATTTTAATTAATTGTTTAGTGAAGAAAAAAATTTAATAGGCTTCAAAGTTTATTATTAGAAAATTTTAAGGAATTTTTTTAGTTCATTATCCCTTTGGATATAATAGAATAGATGTTTTAATAATCAAACGCATTAGACCGTATCAATTTAAGTTTTTTAAAAACAGTTCAAAAGAAAAATGTAAAATAAAAAAAAAAAAAAGAAAAGAAAAAAAAAAAAAACTTCACTTTTAAATTTATTTTTGCTTTTTTTTTAAAACATTAAATAAAATAAAAAACGATGTATTAAACATATTTCAAAACAGTCGGAAATGCGGACATCCTTCTCTGTATTTTATACCTTGGTGTTTTATCGTGTACTCATTATTTAAAAAAAAAAAAAAAAAAAAAAAAAAAACGGATTTACGTATAGGTGAACTAAATAAGAAATGTCAGTGTACCAAATTTTAATTCATCAATGAAAGCAAGCGCAAAAAGAAAAGGGAAATGAGAAAATCTCGGCTAGATTTTAATGATTTCGTTCTAGAAATTTATTTTTTTAAAGTTATTTATACGTATGTAAAATGTATATAATGAGTCAATATTCTTAAAGTTTTATAATTTAAATTTAAAGATTTGTTTTTTTAGTGAAATTCTCAAAATTTAATGTTGGTTATTTAAAATAAAATTTACGAGTAATAGCATTTTAAGTTTAAATTTATAAAATTATAGAATTTTAGTTGAATTTTAATGAATAGAAATATTAATTAAATTTTCAAAGTATTAGTCTTAAAGCCTAACAACTAGTAATTCCCCTACATAGTAACACCCCAACATATACTTCAATGTCAACTAGAATATTAGGTACATTCACTAACATATGGTCTGATCTCTTTGATCCTAAAGATCACAAATTATCATTTAGGCTTTAAGTGGGCATGAGTAGTTGTCGTAGACTGCATGAGTAATCTAGCATTTGCAAATTAACTTGCAGGTTTGAATTGCTTAAATTAATCTTTTTTCTTAATTTTTCAACTTCGTTTGTATTTATTAGTTTAATAATTTTTGTAATAGTTATTAGTTAATAATAATTAAATTTAAATTTTTAATCAAATAACTTTTATTTATTTATTTCTAGTACCAGACAATAGTAAATATTCCCTGATAATAATAATCCTTTGCCTATTTGACAATTGGACTTTCTATTTAATTATTTTAATATGCACCATAATGCTTTATTAGATATGATTCCACTAGGGTTTGAACCACAGACTTTTTGATTGAAAAGCCGCCACTTTATCACTGAGCTATCGGCCAGATATGATTAAATAACTTTATAAACAGTTTAGTGCCAGCTAAACTAACATATTAGTTACTAATAGCTTTAGTAACTTATTATACTAATTTTCTTAAAAGTACAAATCAATAATAACTTTACTAACACACTAACCCTTGTAAATGATGATTTTTTAAGTTTATTGTTGTGGTTCACATTTGTAGTGATTAACAGTCGTCTCACATTTACTGATGCTTAATTTAAGCAACTGTCTGATACACTATTAAGTATAGTTCGAACGAGTGCTTTCAATTGATTTTTATAAATAAGTCAGGCTAATAATAATTAAGGGCTTTTAAAAAATTACATTTTTAAAACTAAAAATGATTCTTATTAAGTTTTGGGTTTGCTTTTCAAGGAAACAGTTTAGAAAATTAAGAAACACTTTCTTTAAAATTTAAGAAAACTTTTGTTTTAAAATTAAGAAGAACTGTAAATGCATATTAAAATATAGTGTTCGAACTTTAAATTTTATGTATGCATTAATTTAAATAATCCTTTTTAATCCATTTTATTTTTGACCTTTTTAAAGCCCTTAAATGGCGAGGGACTCTTAATTTTTTTTTTATATTTTTTTAAATATCTCATATACTAATTTCCAGGTATGTAACACCTCTCAAAATTTCAAGTCTGTTACTTAAAACGTTTGAGGGATGCATAAAGGATCGAAATTTTCGCAAAAATTAAGTTTCTTATAACGGTAAATTTAAATATCGTATGGCAACCCTATTTTTTATATTTTATGTGTATATATAAAGCTTAGAGAAGCTGAACCAGTCGTTTGGCGTTTTCCTTTTGAACATACAGTCAATTAATATTTTGTAACACTATAGGTCAATTTATATTGTAACATAACTTTTGCAGAACACTTTAAATATTTGAGTACATACGAGTATAAAACTTTAGAACTATATAGAGCTTCCCCAATCTTCTTAATTTTAGACAAAACTTTCTTATATTTAAATTTATTGCATTGTTTTTCAAGTAATTGTATATTAAAAGTTTTCTTTGTTTAATTTATTAAGTTTTATTTAAAATAAAAAAAAACTATTATATTTTTTTATTCAAATCTTAAACAAAAGGTAATAAATTTTGAAAAAAAAAAGGAAATTTTCTTAAAGTGAAAAATATTTTTCAAAAAAAAAAATAAAATTAAATATTTTGTAAAAATTTTTCTTTTACAGGTAATCGAAAGAAAAATAAATTTAAATAAATAAAATATTGTTTTTAACATATAGTATACCTAATATATATAAGTTTTTTTTTTTTATTATCTTAAAAAATATTTACTAAATATTTAAAATATTTACAAATTATCTATATATAGAATAATATTCCATTTAGTTTTATTGTTTGAAATAAAAGAATATTTTAACACCTACTTTTTTTTTTTTTGGAATTTTTAAATACTTCATTGTTATAAAATGTTCTTTATATAAAAAATTTTTCAAAATTATATAATTATTTTCATAAAAATAAAATATTAAAAAATAATATATTTAAAGATACATCTTAAGATAAAACTTATACAAAATATTTAATCGTGATCAATTTAGCAAAAAGATTATTGCAGTAGATTAAAAATGGAATATAGTAGGTTGTAGATATGAAATGTAATATCGATTGTAAATCCGAGTTTGAAATGTAATTCTAAGGAATGATATTAATTGCCCCTGCGGTTTGGAGTTCTTCGTAAAAAACAAGCACTTATCATAGTTTCAGTTGCATTGGTTAAAATTGAATTAAATCTATTTTAGTCTAATTTGATTAAAGTATATTTTATTAAAACTTGTGGCATTCTAATTCTACTCAGTTTTGATTCATGGTCTACAATGACTATTATTTTAGAAGGCCATGTGTATCATAATTGATGAAATCCTATTATTTAATTGTTATAATTTTGAAAGGACATGACTGTGGATTTTGAAGACTATGGTTATAGTGTTTGAGGGCTTTTCAAAGCCATGACTAACTTTTTTCAGGATCATGTCTTTAATTTTGAAGGCCATGGCTATTATTTTTTATGGCCATGACTATGATTTTTCAAGGCCGTGGCTATTATCTATTTTCAAGGTCATGACTATCTTTTTGATAAGCCATTAACATAATGTTTTAAAGCCATGATAATTATTTGCAAGGCCATAGCCATAATTTTGAAAGGCCATGATTTTTTGAATGATTGATGGAATGATTCACAAATAGTTATCATGTCCTACTTTAAGAACATGAAACTTGGAAAAGTTTTAAAAATTTAGTTGACTTGAATTAATAATAAATGATCTTAACTGTACTGAGTTGGAAATCTAACCTAGAAATAAAACACTTTTATTCAGTACTGTTTTTCGATCAATATAAAACTCTTTTGTAAGGAAAACTTAATTTAAGTACTTATTTATAAAGAATTTTTAAAATAATATTATATATTTTTTTTTGGGAAAATTTATACAAATTGTTATTACTTACATTCTTTCTAAATTTTATGTTGTTTTTTATTTATGCATTCATTATACTCGTACATACCATAAACAATAATTGTTTTCACTATTGTATTTAAAAAAAAAGATAACTACAATGTGTTTATACAACCTTACATATTAATATGAATAACTTTATAATTCAAACAATAACCAAAAGTAAGGATAATAACAAAAAATACATCAATTGCCACAAAATTAAAAGAAAATGAAGTTATAAATATAAAATTGGTAACAATTTGTTGAATTTTATATTATACATCCATTTCAATAAACACTTACAGATACTCAAGTATTTTTGTTATATGTATATGACTATAAGTTCAAAGGGTATACTAAATTTGTCATTACGTTTGTGACGCAGAGAGGCAAGGAGGGTAGATATAGACCCAAAGATATGGATCGAATCAGAATCGAAAAATAAATCGATTTTGCTATGTAGGTCCGTTAGTCCATCTGTTCGTTCATCCCTACGATAACTCAAAAAATAAAGGCGTTAGGATTTTGAAATTTCCACAAATTCGTTTTTATGCATAGCCGTCATCGCTTTTTAAATCCAGTCATTTTGGTCAATGGGTTCGGGTAGCTTCCATACAACTTCTTTTTTTATATGAGTATTACTCTGTAACTATTACAGCTGCGTATCTGAATTTTGCCAAAAGTAGTTTAATTTTGTAGCCAAAGTTTCCCCCAAATTTTAATTGGGGTAGTTCAGCGGGTTCGAGTAGCTGCCATATAACTCTTTCTTTTATATGAGTATTACTCTAAACCTACTAAAGCTGGGTGTTTGCAGTTTTGCCAAAAGTAATTAAACAGATGATATAATTTTTATATTAGGGTCATACGGGTATCCCAGAGTTGACACAGTCTACTCTACTACACTATTCCTCGTGTTATTTATGAAATAAGAGAATCTTAAGATTAAATATAGAAATTTATGTATGTATATGTGTGCACTTCCATTTATACTTTATTTTATTTGTTGCTGTTTTTTTTGTATCTTATGCATTTCTTTAGTCTATCCAAAGCTTATCTGACTTTGAATGAACAAGTACAATACATAAGTTTTAGTTTTTGTTAAAGAATAAATTTGAAAAGAAAAATAGAATAAGAATATAAAAATCTAAGAGTCCATCTTTTATAGGTAATATATAGGTATGGATAATACATGGTATACCATGTATGTATATTGTATACTTATACAATCTAGGGTGATAAAAAACTATTTCCGTTCTTATTCTCTATTTTTTTTTCTTTTTTTTAATAATCTTTTGAATGAATCATAAATTCAGGATGAGACCCAAGAAAGATTGCATTATTTTAAATGTAATCATATTAGAGTTATTTTATATATATAGTATGTATATATAAAAATAGTAGAACAAGCTAAGTAGAACAGTATGTAAAGTGTTTTTAACACTCACCATAAATCTATAATATCAAATTAGAAAATAAAAATGACTTCTATGTAGTTCAGACTACAGAGAGTTTAAAAATGATTACTTATTTTTATGGACACCATTTGAAAATTGAAATGTATATTGTTATGGACAGGACAATATAAGGACATTTGAATGGTATTGCAAGTATAGGTCATATGGTACTTGCATACAATGAAAAAAAATTTATATTATTATATACTTTTGGAATATGTTTTAACATTAAAATCAGTTTAAAAGTTATAAATTTAAAAGATTAGAATTAAAAGACTTAACATAAGTAATAAGAAAAACTTGAAGCATCAATTGTACAATTTTTTTCGATTATTTTGTAGGAGTACATTTGTATAGGGTATTGGCTTCATGTAGAGTAATTGTATAGGCTTCTAGTTCAAAAATCAAGATTGCCAATAGTGTACAAAATTGTGTTATAAAATAATTAAGCCTATCTGGTTGTACAACACACAACTTTGGAGTTGTGCCAAATGATCACATTTCCAGAGAATTCTAACATTTCAAAACAAAGCGATAGGTAACATGCAGAGTGCTCCCTGGTACATACGAAATTTCAACTTATATTGGGGTCAAGAAATTTCTTATCTTAGCGTTGAAATTAAAAAATTTGCAATAAAACATGAGCCCCGATAAGAAGGTCACATAAACATAAAAATATTAAAACTTCTAATATCTTCAAATTACAATACGGCTCTGGGAATAGTGATAAACTTAAATTAGCCTTAACGGAGGTCTGTAATTTCTGTAGATCATAAACAGTTAGCGCAAAATTATTGGTTAGTCTCTAAGACTATAGCTTCAATATTTTAAAAAAGGACTGATATTTTTAGTGTGCTAAAGTTTGACATAACTGTGGTTGCGCGCAGTATCTGATTTCCACCAACCTCACCAAAAGAAAAAGAAAAATTTGTAGGAGTTTAAAAGTTTTATAGAACAGGATGTTTGATGCCAGACATAACAGACGTGTTTCAAATCTATTAACTACATTATCGATAGTTTGAACTAAGTATTATTTAAAATATAAAAAGAAAAGTCATAAAATTGCACAATTATGTTGAATAAGTTCATCAATGACTAAAAAAAGATTTTAAACTTTTAGGTGATTACAATTAAAACTTTTTTTATAGTACTACACAAAATTTTTATTACTTTATAGTTGATTTATCTTAAGTTTTATTAGAATCAATTTTATTATCTTAAGATTTTGAATAGTAAAATACCAAATTTATAAATAATTGATTTTTGTTATGTTAAATTGTGTCAGAATTCTGGACCTTGAACTTCTGTAGAAAAATGAAAAGTATGTCCTTGTACAATAAAAAAAACAAAATTAAGGGATTTCGGTACCTCTTCTTCTGCTGACTAAATGCACTTCTAGATATTTTCTGTCATATTTAGTCATACATATAGTGAAAAAATATTTTTTAGTATACAATTGCACGATAGTATTTATTGCAACTTTCAACTGTCAAATTTCTCATACTTTGCAACTATGATATTGTTACCTAGCAACACGTTTCATATAAAAGTTAGTCTAAGTTGAAATTTTATACTACAAATGAGTTGATTAAGAAAAAGGTTTTTCCTATGCAAGCTTTTAAAGTTAAAATATATGAAGCACGAGTTAAAGAGAGTTTAAGGCAGATAAGTTTGAAGTAAGGACTTAATATTAACAATAAAGTCCAAAGAGGAAATAAGAAATTAGTAAAAATTTTCATTTTGAATCATTGTTTCCAATCAAGTTTCATGTCCTTCCTTAGATGCTATTTCTGAATCAGAATGACTTAAGCATTAAAAAAATGAATAACAAATCAGCATAAGCTTTTTAATCAAACAAATTAGCGAGCATAGCAATAGCAAGCGAAACTTTTTTCTGAAAAATAAGTCGTCACAGTCCGCGCATCAAAGTTGTAAGACTCTTCAAATTGCTAAATCAAATGGCTTCAGAACACTTTATGTTCTAAAAATTATTCTAAAATCTAGCTTAGGAATTATACTTAATGTTAGTAAATTTCTTTTGACTCGCTTCAAAGTGTCAAAACATACCCAACTGATTAGTGTGAACGCGTTCTGACGTAGGAAAATCGCAATTGTTGACTTTTATAACACTTTGTATCATTTATCACATATTTTACTGTTAAAGACTGTTATGTCCTCTATGAAATTAAAATTAGATTTCTATTATTATTTAATACTATTCGTATTGAATATATACATATATATACTTATCATTATATACCATATACATAAACATGACTGCTTTAAAAGAATTTTTTAAAAAAAAGTTTTTCAATTTTTTTTTTTTTGTAATATTATTTTATCAGTATTAGTTTTCAATCATGTAAAGTTTAATGTTCATTTTTATTACTTAGAAATTGTAGGGTAAAAGATAGAATAAGAAACTTTAACGATTATCACTTATTTATACTATATATATATGTATACATTTATACATTTATACATATATATATTATACAATAATGAGGTGAGGTAAAGTGGTAATAGAAAAAAATTATGATGAGTGTTGGTCTTCTTATAATCTGCTGTTTTTTTTTTGGTGTAAAATATGAAAAATGAGCGATAAAATCAACCATAAGATAATTTATTAGAATTTTTTTTTTGTATAATTTTGTATTTGTAAGATACTTGAAACGATTAAATTTTTTATTTAAAAGTAGGTACTTTGATTTATATTTTATTGGATTTGTATTTTTAATGGAAATTATAAAAATGTTATTATAATTACTTAATTTATGTAAAAAAAAAATATGTGTGCTATAAATAATATATAATTATATATTATTAAGAATCTATTAAATGGTAATAAAGTAATCAATAATATCGGCTTCTTGAATTTAATATAATTAAGATTTTAATTTATATTTTTATATGGGGAGTAAAATATTTAGGAAATAAATGAATTTGCTAAATCTGAGAGCTTTTATAAAATACTAAAAAATACTTATTTTTAAGCAATATCGACTTGTACATTTTAAACTTCGGAGTTCCGATTGACGTCAGACACTGCATAATTGTTCATTAAGTTTGGGAATCGTTCAAATACTATTGGGAGCGCCACGAAATACTAAGTGCCAAAATCCCAAATTAAATAAAAATTCCAAATTCCAAAATCTCAAAGTTTCAAAATTCTAAATTACAAAACCCCAAAATACCAAAATCCCAATTTTTAGTTAGTTATAAAATCAAGGTTATATCTTTTTCCAGAATATTTATATATGTATGTTTATATATATGTGATATTTTGAATCAGATAGGATTTTAGAGTTGCTTACAAACTTATAGTTCTGCGCCTTTTACTGAATGTATATATATATATGTGTTTATGCATAACAATTTATGCAAGATTCTGAATTAGAAGGAAATTTAGAGTTGAATTTATAAGTAGTTTTATCGCTTTTCCAGAATATTTATATTTATTTGAGTTTGTAGAGATTTTAGAGCTGGTTAGAAAATCAGAGTTTCAATAATTTGTTCAGCGGGTATTTGGACTATTGGAAGCTCTTTATTATTGAAAATATATATTAATATAAAAAAATATCTAGGAGAAACTTTTCAGTTGGTTTCAAAACGATAAAGGATAACGATAGTGTTTTGGGATTTTTGGATTTTGGTATTTGGGATTTTGGAATTTTGAGATTTTGAATTTTGGGGTTTTGGGATTTTGAATTTGGAATTATGTATTTGGGATTTTGCATTTGGGATTTCGTACCCAACCTATACTATTGTGTTGGGTAATCTAATTTATTTTTCAACAATTCGATATTTTGGTATCTTCGCAGACTAAAGATAGTTATAACAAGTTTTAAGATATTCGAAAGTCTTAAGAAATAAAACTGAAGTTGTTGGATACTTAAACTTATTAGGGAACAAAAGTACTTTAATGATTTTTAAAATTTTTAATTATTTCACCTATTGGATTTGAAATTTGTATACGGGGTGCTAATTGCCAGTGGTGCTATCTGTAATAATAGCCAATTCGAATTTGCCAATTCGTTCCAATTTTACTCAGAACTACTTTGAGTGCTTGACTCTTTCTATGACAGGATCGAAAATATCTTTTCAATTTCAATTACGAACCAATGTATGCCCTAATTTGATTATAGATTAGTTGCGGCATAATGCGTTTTAAAAAGCATATTCATTTTCTAATAATCTAACATTAGATTCTTTATTACTATTAAATTAAGATTTCAAAGAGAGCTATATATTTAAACTTTTATTTCTATTTAAATTTTGGAAAATTTAGTCAAATTTTCTATTTTTTCGGTTTTGAAGACGTTGTTTTATCGTGCACAAAACTTTTTAAATATTTTGTAAAAACAAACCGTGTAATACCCAGATAATTCTAATAATGTTACTGTGAAATATATTTAGTAGAAATACTAATCTACTTGTACTTGAGATTGATTAATAATGTAAATTGATAAGATGAAATATAAATAGTATTGTTGCATAAGATATGTGGACTGCACTCGAAGTTGAAAAATTAGACAACATAACACAAATATAAACTTAGAAATATATCCAAGATAGATTGTATAACCCTTTCTTCTTGTATAATGTGAGTTGTATTGTAAAGTCAGGCTATTTTATATGAGAGGGGGTGCCCCAAATCGGTCGATCTGGGAAGTCGTTCTTTATTTTTCAATTAAAACCAAATTAAATTTCATTGAAATTGTTTGAGATTTTGAAATTTACGCGAGTTAATTTAGTAACAGAAACACTCATATTCACAGCAGCACAGACGCACAGCAAAAAATTTTCATATTTACGAGTTTTCAAAAAAATGGAACAACATTTGTTAGGACTGAAGAAATTCTATTATTTTTTTAATATCTTACTGAAGTACTTTTTTTTCTAAGTAATTTCAATGGAAGTTATATTTATAATAAGAATAGCTCTAAAAGATATTTTATTCTTTTAATCAAACCTTGATTATTTATTGATGTCTCATTTAACACACTGTTAATTGCAGTATGCGAAGTCATGCTATTTGCTATCTATATATGTTGCACAATACTAACCTGCAATTAAATAAGAAAAAAGTAAATTAAATATTTATGATATTTTAATTAAATAAATAAATATTTCTTAAAAAATATATAAAATTGCACTGCATTCGGGATGTTATAATTATAACTTTAATTATTTTAAAATTATTAAAAATTATCAACAAACCCATAAATTATGTGATTATTAAAGTTTATAAGCTCGTCATATTTTTATTTCTTCTAATTCTTATAATTTTAATATAATTATTATTAATTGCTGTTATTTATAAAATTTTTTTATATTTTTTATTTCAATATATAAAAGTTAATTACTTTAAAATGAAATTAATATAAAAAATTAATAATATTTTTATATTAATTTATTTATCAAAAAAAATTAAAAAATTTAAACATGATTAATGTAAGTTTAATAAAATAATTAAAAATATTAATAAAATTTAATATAAATTAATTTATTAAAAATAATAAAGTCTAAATAATAATAAATGGATTTAAATTGAAATATAAATTTTTTTAAGTATTAATTGTAAGAAAAGTATTGTATTCGAAATAATTATAATTTTTCAAATACAAGAGAAGGAGTTAAACTTAAATTTAATATAAAATTTTTGAATTAGATTTCAAGATTGAATTAGATTAGCAGAACTTGATTTATCTCAAAGGAGGTAATTGTATTCGGGTTGCAGGTAAAAGGAGGTAATTATACTCTAACGTATCAAAATCTCGCGTTTAAAAGTGTCGTGTTTCAAAATCTCGTGTGTCAAAATCTCGCGCTTTAAAAAAAATCATGAATGAAAAAAATCCCAAGTTTTTTAACTTATAATTTATAAATAAAAGTTAGGAAGCAGAAGTGGACACAAAATCAGGGTTCCAATAACTTGTTTAGCGGGGATTTTCATCATTTTAAATGCTTTGTTGTTAACTTATTAGTTATAAAACAAGGTAAAGAAGGATTTCAGAGTTGGATACATAATCAGGAATGCTGCTTTTCCAAAGTATTTATATTTGCCTTTTACTAAATATGTGTATATATTTAAGTGGAAATTTTATTTGGAACTTCGTATCAAACCAGTAAATGTAAATTTTAAACAATTCTGGATTTTTTTTCCCGGATTTTTTCATTTGTATTTATTTTTCCGTAAAGTATCATGCACCCATTTCCTACATTTATAAAGTCTTTCAACTACAAGATTATAAAAAGTGCGAGATTTTGATACACGAAATTTTGAAACACGAGATTTTGGAACGCAAAAATTAGTACCCAACCCTAAGAGGATTCTATAACTCTTGGAAAAATTGGATATATAAAAATTTTAATTAAGCTTTTAATTTAAGCTAATTTTAATGAGTATCCAATATTTATACACTTTGGCTTAATATTTATTTTTAAATATAAGGGTAAGTGAGTTGCAGAATTGTGGAAAAGTAAAAAGGGGAACATACAGAGTTTTTTTTATATGTAAATGTATGCAAATAAATTAATGCATCAAATAATAAAAATATATTAATATTAATTTAGTGAGTATAATTTTATTTAATGATAAATCTATTTAGATGGAGTTTTTTTAAAATAAATTATTTTAATTAAATATGATTATGTTTATTTTAAATTTTATTTAAAACATTTAAAGGTGTATTTTATTTATCGAAATAAATCCGATAAATTGCAATTAAATTAAAAATATTATTTATTAATTAAAAAATTTAAAAAATAAAATGATTCATTTTGTCTTCTTATCTCATCATCAGTCTATCTGTTGGTATGTATAAACAAGTGTTGAAAAAAACCAAGGGTTTTTAAAGAAGCACATTTTCAAAATAATATAGTGTTTCATACTAAGTATTTTATCGGAATATAATGTTAGAGCTTCAATGTTAACGTTTAATTTAGGAAATATATACGTTGGTAACTAAGCTACTACTTACTTATAGAAAGAGTAAATTTTTTAATTTTTAAGTTCTAATAGTCCCTCTTTGGGGAAGGTTGCCCGATTTCTCAAGGATATAATGCTCACTACTCCCCTTCCCCCAACTTTTTTAGGTTCTAGGAATTAAATTGTGAATTCCACCAAAATTTGAAATTTTACTTAGAATTTTACTATTTAGGCAAAACAGGTTAAAACTGAGAGACACTTTCTTGAATTTAAAGAAACCCTTTTAAATTTAAAAAAATCTTTAAACATATGTTAAAATATAATGTTGGATCTTTAAATTTTGTATAGTAAGGAAAAAATATTTAAACAGGTATTCAAGTTGTAGGTGTTTAAAAAAAGCAAAATTTCAATTTTCGGGCCCTTATCGCTCCTAAACAGGGGGCTTGAAAAAAAAATATGTACTAATATCTGAGGATCTAACTTCTCCCAAAATTTCAAGACTCTAGCTTAAACCGTTTAGAAGATATGTGGGGCCAAAAATTTTGCAAAAATTGAGTTTTGCGCAAAGGTAAATTTTAGTACCGTATGGCAACCCTAAATATTTAAGCGAAGTATTTTTGTAAAGTTTATAATAGCAGCTCTGTTTCACCGTTTTTCGATTAAAAATATACCTAACAGAACTCTTGTTATATCAATTTAAATATAGGGCTTTTTCGGAATTTGCAGGGACTGTAGCTTCGTCACCCTTCAAAATTAAGAAAAACCTTTGACACATGTTTAAATATAATTATAGAGCTTTGAATTTTGTATATTACTAAAAAAAAATTTGGACAGGTATTCAAGTTACAGGTGTTTAAAAATAGCAAAATTTCAATTTTCGGGCCCTTATCGCTCCTAAACAGGGGGCTTGACAAAAAAATTTTGTTAACCGACTCCTACTAATTTCTGAGGATCTAGCTTCTCCCAAAATTTCAAGTCCCTAGCTTGAACCATTTAGTAGATATGTGTGACCAAAAATTTTGCAAAAATTGAGTTTTGCGTAATGTTAAATTTTAGTACCGTATGGCAACCCTAAACATTTGCGTTTTAAAATTTATAAAACCAGCTATCTTTTGCTGTTTTCAGATTGAAAATACAACTAATAGAACTCTTGTTATAACAATTTAAATATAGGGCTTTTTCCAAGTTTGGGGGGCTGTAGCCCCGTAACAGGTGGGGCTACAGAAAAAAATTCTTCTAAGAAATTATTTTTTTTGCAAAAACTACCCATGGTTAAAATTTCTTTACTCTATTTCAAACGGTGTAAAAGTTTTTGTAAACATACGGACGGACGGACGGACAGACGGACGGACGGACAGACGGACGGACAGAGTGAAGCTATATAGGCACATTTTTACAAAATTTTTTGAAAATGTGCTAAAAACTTCCACATAGATTAAGATAACATACTTCCACATGGGTTTTCCCTTGGTAACTTGAGACTCAAAAAATAAATTAAAAGTCCCCTAGAGATATTTGCTGTGATGACTAAGCCAAAAATTCCCTAAAGATATAATTACCCATTTTAACATATGAATAAATTTTAAATTGAATTTTGAAAAGAAATAAAACTGAAATTAAAAAACAAAGTCGAATTTTATTTTTATTATGCAAAAATGTCCGGAAGTCTGTTCTGAACTTAATAGTTGTAGTCAAATATTAAGATGTATGAAAGAAGATAATAGATCCGTATTTCGGTATTTAGCAAATGTATTCAGCCATTTATTAAATATGTTCAGGTATTTATTATATATTCAGGAAATTCAGATATTTTTTTTTATAATTCAGTTTTTTAAAAAATTGTTTCAGGTTTCTTCTTTTGAAATTCAGGGATGCAAATTTCTGTATAAGGAAGCAAATTAAAGTTAATTACCAAAAAAATGTTGTCCTTTTTGTCCTTTTTTGAATGATAATATTTTTAAAAATATTTGCAAATACTTAATTGTTTTGATATTGAATTTTAAATATATCAGTTTATTTATTTTTTTTTTTTTTTTTTTTTTAAGCGCTAACTGTTCAACTGTTAGGCTAATAAGCCTGTCTATACCATAGGTACATGTTGGAACAGGGGGTCATATTATATTCGTGTTATTAGAATTGGTCTTATTGAATTCCACATACAATTTTAACATGAGATAGTACTAGGCCTTATAACATGTAGAAACGTCTTAGATTTTCAATATTTACAATTCTATTTATGAAGTCAAAAGTCCCCGGGAAACTTTTGGGTCAATCATACGACCTATAAAACCTGCCACGACGTTTGGATTATTTTTTGAGTCACACATCACATGGGAAATTTTGGTTTATTTTGGAGTTATATCACATTCGGGAGACTTTTGGCTTATTTCTGAGTCATAAGTTTGTGGTGTATACATTCGGGTATTGAAACAGCTTTAAGCAAATGTTAAAGTGCCCTAACTATGACATAACTGTGATTGCGATTTCCGATGCCCTCCTTAAAATTGTGAAGAGTATATTGTGGAAAAAATATTAATTTAATTCTATGTCATAGTAAGATTACCCAAAATTACCTAAATATTACCACTCTTTTAATAAGATTTTTGGATAGTGTTTAGATTCAGTTTTTTATGGGAAAATTTCATACGACTAGAAAAAGCATAGTGGCACATTTTAAATTTATTTAATGCGAACCTGAAGGGAAGAAATGAACGAACACATGGATGGAATATGTAAAAAAATCTCATTCATAAGTTATTTACAAGTGAACTATAATGGAAAATCATAAATCTGCAGCCAATTAATATTTCTCAAGAATAATTGTTCTTAGAGCAAAGCAATACTCAAACCCAAAAAATGATAGAAGGACCTCCTAATAAAAGTAAAATTTATTAAATAAATTTTATTTAAATAAACTTAATTAAAGGAAAAATTTATTCTCCAAAATTTTCTTCAAATAATTTTTGAAAAAATTGCATATTACTTAATAACTAATACAATTCTTGAAATTTAAAAAAAAAAAATTATACTTAAACCTCAAATTAATTTTATTTATATAACAATTCTTCAATCAAATATAGTTATTATTTAATTTAAATAATTTTTTAAAGCATTGAAATGTCATTTCTTTAATTTTTTGTATAAATTATGATTTACAAATTTATCAAGTCAGTTAATTTAACTAATAATAATTAAATTAAAACTTATTGTTATTTAAATGGAAGTATATATTTAAATATATATAACATATTATATGATATACATTGTTAAATAATCATTTAATATTTAAATTTTTACAAAAAAAACTACTATTTATTTTATTTTATTATTAAATGTATTTCAAGGTCCCTTAAAATTTTATATTGAAACTTTTAAAGCCATACGAATTGTAGGTATACAGTAAAATCAAAAACTGCACTGTAAGTAAAAGCTTATATATAGTATATATATTTATATATATATTAATACATTAATAGCTTATATATTAATTTTCAATTTATAAATTTGATTTTCCATGTAAAATTTTTTTTTGTTTTTTGAATTTTCTTTTATAAGGACATTTTTTATACCAAAGGACAGCATTCAGGTTAAATACATATGCATACACACACATTGGGAGCTTCCAATTTATTCACATGAATAAATATAATTATTATTAAATATATGATATAACTAGGATTCAGTGACGTGACGTGAACATTTTCAATTGGGAAACAAACTTTATTTTCTATATAAATTTATTATACGAAATTAAAAGGCCGTTTCCGAACCTATTTCACGTGGCACCAAACAACGACTAATTGCGCTAAATCTATTGCAATTAACTTCGCCAAAATATATGCAATTAAAAACCGATCAAATTTGAATTTTAGTGTAATAACCTAGTGATCTCTGAACGACACTAACCGTCGCACTAAAGTAAGCATTTATAATAAGGGAGAAAAAATGCTTACACTTATATTTTATTTCCGATTTTAAAGGGAAGCCCTGTCTTCCTTGCATCTATGCACGCATCGTCACTGCTAGGATTACACGATGTTTGTATGTAAGGATGCATATATATGCGTAAGCGTGGGTAATTGTTCAAATGAAATAATGTACAAATGTATGTATATATATTAATATTTCATCCAATTTTAATATTCACTTCATTGGTATCCAAAAAATCTGAACTATATTTTCAATTTATTCATATTTATTTATATTTTATATTTTTTTTTTTTTAAATATTTCCACCCAATTAATAAATTATGCATTTTGGTTTCATAAATCTTTTATGGGTGATGATTTTATTTGCAGTTTATTGGGTCCCATTAATGTGCTTAAAATCATTAATCATATTTAAAATAAAAAACAAAACTAAAACAAAAACAAATACAAGAAAAATAAAAATTACAAAAATATATAAATACAAAATCATATGAATTTTGTATTCAATACTGTTTGTATGTTGTAGAAATCGTCGAATGTTGAAGAAAAATAAATTTTATTTAAAAATAAATATTAAAACTAGAGTCGTGTTTATATTTTCTTATTTATTCTTACACACTTTATATATAGGTACATATTAATTTTTATAATATTATTTATAAATATTGAATATTATAAAAATAGATATTGGTTTGTTATCAGAGATGAAGTAAAAATATATTTTTAGTGTTCATTGGTAACTTATACTTTTTATTTATTGGTAAATTGTCGTATTTAAAGCAAATAAAATTTTCCGAAAGACTGTGTTCATACTTAAGTAAGCTACAAGCTGTACAATGAGGCTTTCGAATTTTTCAGTTATTATACAGTTTCATTATAAAGTTATATATGCTTGTAAATTTAGTTGTTAAAAAAAATTATATTTGCAAGCGATTGTGAATATTTAGTATAAATTTGAAGAATTTAAAATTGAATAAGCTATTGGTAAGCACATACCATATTAACTGAGGGAGTGGGAGTTCTATTCCCGTATAGGTCATAAATTATCATTAGAGTTTGAATTTATAATAAAATAAGTGATGAAAAAAAACCAAGGGTTTTTAAAAGCACATTTTCAAAATTATATAGGGTTTCTTACTGAGTATTTTATCATTTATTTTTATAAAAAAATGTATAAAATTATATGATAATATTAGAATTTAGTTATATTTCATCAATTTATTAATTATGAATAATAGCGAAATATATACATATATAATAATAGTGATTTGGAATTTCACCTCTCATTTTATTATCTAAGCAAAAATGCTTAAAACTAAGAGACAGTTTCTTTAATTTAAAGATCCATTTTTAAATATGTTGAAATATAATTCTGCAGCTTTAAATTTTGAATATTTGTAAAAAAAATTTTTAACAGGTACTCAAGTTACAGGTGTTTAAAAATAGCAAAATTATCAATTTGCTAGCCCTTATAGCTCCTAAACAGTGGACGTGACAAAAAAAATTTGTTAACCGACTTCTCCTAATTTCTGAGGATCTAACTTCTCCCAAAATTGCAAGACCCTAGCTTAGCCCGTATAGAAGACATGTGTAGTAAAATTGAGTTTTGCATAATGGTAAATTTTAGTACCGTATGGCAACCCTAAACATTTGTCTTTTAAAAATTTATAAAGTTTATAACACCAGCTATCTTTTGCCATTCAGATTGAAAATACATCTAACAGAACTTTTGCTATAACAATTTGAATATAGGGCTTTTTTCAACCTTGGGGGGCTGTAGAAAAAATTTCTTTAATGAATTTTTTTTTGGATAAAAAATTGGTTAAAATTTTTTTTCTCTATTTCAAACGATGAAAAAGTTTTTGCAAACATACGGACGGACGGACAGAGTTAAACTATATATACACACTTTTACAAAACCTTTTGAAAATTTGCAAAAAATGTAACTATCAATTTATTATAAATGATCAAAGATATTAGCATATTTTTTCAATCAAATTAATTAGATTAATTAGTAAATTTATAGAACATTACTGAAAAATTTATAAAATATTTATTATTAAGTCACTGAAATTTCGAAGTAGCGTAATATTAAGTTTAAAAATTTATTATTATATAATACAAAATGCAAGTAATTCAAGTATTTATAATTTAAACTTCTTTTAAAAGAGTAATTTGAATCGTATATGAATACATGCAAATTGTACTTAAATAAAATCCAAGAATTTTTATAATACACATGTAAATATGAAATAATAATATTGGTGATACAGGGTTGAAGTCTGAGGATAATAAAACTGCATAAAAACAAAACTTTAAGATAAAAAATCACTTGAAAGACGCCAAAAGTTAGAGCTGCGTCAGTAAACAGTTAAAAAAATAAAAAGTAAAATAACATATTTGACCTTTAAGCTTATAGTTTATGAGAGATGAGAAAAAATTTAAATATATTTTTATTTTTTGAAAAAACAAAAATCCTTGAAAATTATATTTTATGTATTGGAAAGAAAAGGACTTTGAAAGTTTTTTTTATTCCTTTTATTTTTCAAGTTTGAAGTGCTGGTTGTTTCCATTAATTTTACGTTGAAAATTGGTTCGTATTGGTAACTACATGCATATTACAAGTATATTGAAATAAATTGAAAAAAGATTAGAAAATATTTTAAATTTATGATTAAATATTTTTTTTTTTTGCATATAAGATTTATTTTTAAATATCCCTTTCTGTCTCTTTCTATTTGTCAATGTTAAATTTAATTAAGAACTCTCCCATATTGGTTTTCCTTGTTAAAGGAATTGTCGCCAATTTTGACCAAAAAAAAGTTTGACAATTAAACTTCAAAATCATATGTTTATGTGAAAATTTCTGACATATATCAATCGAGTTTTGAAATTTACTTCTTAAAACATTTTCTTAATAGATTTTTGTTGTAGTGTGGACTGTCAAAATAATTTCTAAATAAAATTGGATTGTTCAATATTATATGACATTTTTATCGTGTCAATCGGAATAACAGAGTCAAGTTTTAAAAGATGAGTATAAGAGTCAAAAGATTTGCTGTAAAAAAAATTTAATTTTTGACATGTTACGTTAAAGTTTTACAGTTGTAATTTTTAAATATTTTCTGTATCTGGACTTTCTTTTTCGAAAAAAAGCTCTCTAATGAAAATATATCTCCTTCAGATTTGAATATCAAAGTCTAAACCTCGGACTAATTATCTACCTTTTACAAATGGTATGTCATTTAAATTTAGTTCTTACTCCGTTCTGTTTAGTGAATCTTAAATTTCACCACTAGTCTTTTTTTCTAAGAGCTTTAAAATTTCACCATTTTATAAATCATTTTAATTTTACAAATAAAATTAATATGTAAAAATTCATTACATAATAAAATTTATACTTTTATTAAAGTAAAACTAGCCCCCTAAAATGTAGAAAATAAAAAACTGATAGTAGATCTTGGGAATTTATTGTGGTTTTAATATATAAGTAAATTGCTGAAATTAACAACACTTCTTATTTCTATTAATCTTAGTTCAGCAATTTACTTTTATATTCAAACACTTTTAAACGCAAATGATCTAACTACCATAAATTTTTGATCAATGAATGATCACTTAAATGTTTACAATTATTAAAAGAACTGTTTCATATACCAGCAATTTGTTAAGTTGACTTTCTGCTATTTTCAAAGTCTTTTATAAGTCAGATTAACAATTTAAACCAAAGTACTTTATACATTTAGCGTTGCATCAAATTTCTTTAGCCCATACTCGTTTAAGACGTTAGATATATTTTTGTACTTAGTCGATTTTCTAAGACCACTAAAAATTCGTTACATAAATTGTTTAGATTTGATCTAACATTTTGAAATATAAAGATAGTACTTAGAACACAAATGATGCGTAAACTTTAATAAATATAAAATGAGTTGTAAATGTATTGCAAATGTAAAATTTAAAATCGATACGATACGATTTTTTTTTATTTTTGCAAAACACTAATTAAATTATCATAAATTTGAAATAAACTTTTGTAAAAAAAAAAAACTTGTATTAAATTTGAAGATTTTCAAAAATTCTTTTATTCTAAAAATATGTTTAGTCACTCATTGCAT
Source organism: Dolichopus griseipennis (assembly GCA_963082915.1). Taxonomy (NCBI): domain Eukaryota; kingdom Metazoa; phylum Arthropoda; class Insecta; order Diptera; family Dolichopodidae; genus Dolichopus; species Dolichopus griseipennis. The sequence continues at coordinate 51,672,483 of OY720441.1, forward strand.
ATAAATAAAAATATTTTAAAGACAACGAATTTTGAATACGAATTTTAAATTGAGCAAAATAAGGACATTTATTCCATTTTTTGAAAGTTTCAATAGCTTTTAAATACAATTTTGTATTAGTATATGACGCATTTATAAAAATTTAAAATTCTTTAAACATAAATTACAAATTTACACCCATTGTGAATTAAAAAAAAAAATCACAAAAATGTTATATAGGCTTAAAATATAATTTTTGAATTTAAATTCAAAAAAATTGAATCAGATTTTTTGTTATTTTGTGTATGGGTTGAGCCGGATATCTATTTTTAAATAATTCAAAAGAATGTAATCCTAAAAGTTTTGTAAGCTTTAGAGATACTCTAATAATGTTAATATATTCCAATTTCCAATAACATCAATATTTAAAAAAAAAAATTTTTCAGAATATTGAATGCAATTTGAAAAAGTTGAAAAATTTTTTTTCAATATACACATATTTGCAAAATTATAATTTTAACCAAAAATCATTTAATTTGCATAAATTTTCAATAAAAGAATTAATTATCGTTTTTTTAAGGCTACACCTAAGCAGATTTTTATCTTAAGCTTTTCGGAATGTTGTCATATAAATTAGAAAGAAATCAACAAATTAATTGTAAAATAACAGGTTGGAGTTTTAATGATGCGAGAGGTATTCAACCAGTAGATTAGTTAAAAGATTGCTGTATAGTGGGACTTTATAAGTATTGTTTATTGTTTTTAAAGTTCTGCTACTGTTAGGTTTGTCAGGTTTAAGAATCGAATACTTAATTTGGATTTAATTTAAATTTTTTTTTGAGGGCTTACTATTAAGCTGTTATAGGGGGCAGATATTATATTATAGACTCGATCTTAATGAATTCCACATACAATTTAAACAAGAGTTAGTACTAGACCTTATAACATGTAGAAACGTCTTAGATTTTCAATAGATACACTTCTATTTGTTATATATAATGTAATGATTTTGTATTGGATTATAAGGAATTTTTATATCTGTGAGTTACATTATTCAATTAAATTAGTTGTTTATATATGTATTGTAAAATTAATTTATTTTTTTATTAAAGATAAGCAGTTATTAATAATTGGTTATGCCATTAATTTGAACCCAATGGGGAATGTTAGCAGAGTCGAGTTCAGATCCGATGAATTTGGTCGAATGGAGTATTGGAAATTGGATTTTTAACCTCAAGGTCTAGGTTGGTCTAACTCTAAGCTCAATTATTTTTTTTTCAGATTCGTTAGCTTTTCGTGACAATTATTAATTTCCGCAATAGATGCTATAATCACATAGACCATTTATGTATTTTAAGACCATTTATTCGATAATAGAGCTCAGTTAGGATTTGGTTTCAATACTTTTTTAATACTTCCGTAACTTAATATATATATATTATAGACATATTCTGAATAAAATTCTGATTTGGTTATAAAAAAGTTCTAGTACAGTTCTATAAAACTATATACTAGAAGATCTTGCATAATTTTTAATTATATTTTAAATGTCCTTATCGATTACTAATACAATTCCAGAACTTTATTTGTATTTAAAAATTAACCCAGAGTATTGAATTAAAATTATTTTAAAATTTTAAAATTCTTTTATAATTTTCAGAAAAAATTATTTGAGCTTTTTATTTTTTTTTTGCCCTCAAATCTTGATTAGGGGATCACCTTATTTACTGAAAAAACAAAATAAAGCATGTGCTTAGATCAATAACCTAGGAAGCTTATAATAATCTGTTGAAAAGTTTAAAATATCTGTTGAAAAAAATTTTTTTAAATCAATTCAAATTTTATGCTTTGGGTCACGTTTTACGTTAAAGTTAAAAAAAAAAAAAAAACAAACTTTTTTAAGTTTAAGTAATTAAGTTGTTAATTTTATTTTGTTTGTGTTTTTGTCTTAAGGGGCAGAAATGGTTATTGCCCTTCATTGTTGAAACTGATAAATTGTAATTTCAAAAAGTTTGTTTTAGAAAAAACTTATATGATGAATCATTTCCTTTTTTCTTAATATTTTAATTATTTTTTTAAATTCCAATTATCTAGTAACACTAGAATAGTAATTAATTATAATAGAAAATGCGGGTTACTAATATAATAATTAAAAATATTAAATACATGCTGTGATTATATTCTAAGCGTGGGAACTGAGATATTCATAAAAGTTGAGTGTTTTTTTAACCTTGTATTAATAAATAAGTTTTACAATTAAATTAGAAATTTTAGTTATTATTTAAGAGGTGGTTGGGTGAAAATCACGTCGAAAGACAGAAAAGCTGACTATGGAAATGTAGGATTTTAACCAACTTAAACTAAATAAAAATTATCAAAAAAATTGAAATAGATTACAAATGTGCCATTTCACGGATTTTTTCACGGACATAGTGATTGAAAAACAAAGCTTTGAAAATGATACTTGGAATTCAGAATTATGCGGGGTAAAGAGAAAAATTTTAGAGAAAGATGTTAATGTTTTTCATAAATTTCATGATTTGAATTTATTTTTTGTTTTTTGAATAGGATATGAATTAACTTCAAAAAAAACTATAATATTGATAGCAACTTCTTATCATTCATATACCTACATCTGAATTGTCGATTAGTTCTTACTATTTGAAAGTCGTCAATTTAGCAAAAGATCAAATATTTAATAATTATTTTTGCTATTGTTTGATATGTAGGATAGAATGTGTTATAACAACACCCAAGCCTTGCACTCCGTTTTGCATCCCACTTTCAATTATTTCTAATAATTTAAAAATAATATTATTCATTTTGTTTATGTTATCTACGTCCTCGTATATACCTCGATGGGTTAGTTGGTTAGCATTTGGCTTACTAACGGAGGGGGAACGGATTCGATTCTCGGGTCATGAATTTTTAATTAAAAAAAATATTATTGAAAAATAGTATACAAATCCCCATGGTGACCGAATATAAATATATAGTAAAAGTATTGAAAGCAGCCCACATTCCACTTTATGAAGCAGGGATAAAAACTATTTGCAACATTTATGTTTCATATGCCTGAAATTAAATAAATAAATAAATATATAAATGTTTTATATTTTATTTTTAAGTTAAAATTTGGTCACCAAGGAGATTTTGTAAATAAAAATTATATTCTATTAATTTTTTATGACCTTTACTGTACAGGAATTGGTTAATAACCCAAATAATTTCCTAATTCACAACCGAGGCCATTATATAATGATTTTTATTTAATTTTTTTTTTCATAATTCGACTGATCTTATCAAAAATATTTATTCAAATGTTAGGATAATTACAACTCGGTATAATCGATATTGAAAATTTATTTTATTTTCATATATACGTATTTTTATTAATTTTATTTCTTGCTGAACTTGGTATGAGTGAAGGGGATTTTTACCTAAGATGGTTTCGGAGATGGAGATCAATTATCCAATACCTTTGCCTTGTAAAGTTTTAGTAAGAAAGCTGATTAGATTTCTTGCCATACCGAATCCCTTGAACTTAAAAATTTAACAAAAATATAATAAGATATTAATCTTTTGATTCTTTAGATTCTTCGAAAATGTTGACAACACTGTAGTACATAACTTCATAAATGTACAAAATTTTAGCAAATCATTGGCTTGTCTCAAAAGCACAATCAACTTACAAAATAGGTAGATACAAATTTTTTCTTACCATTTTATACCCATATTTTATTAGACTCTTTAGAATTTTAATTCCTACACTTGAATTAATTAATAACAGTTACTTTTTATTCATATCAAAATGTTAAAGTTGTTAAAAACTATCTTTAAATTTATTAATAGGTAATTTTTTTTTTTTTTAAAAAGAACTGGTAATAAAAATTTTATTCTAAAAAAAAAAAAAAACTAGATGATAAAATTTTGTGTTAATTTTTTTATGTTAATTCAGCGCTTTTGTCAAATTAATCGTAAAATTTCTACTTTTTAAAAAAAGATACAAATTAAGATAAATTAGAGAAAATAGAAATAAAAAAAAAAAACTTTAAGATATTTTATTACCATATAAGCATTACCATATTTAATAGTTTCTTTGGGTTTTTTGTTTGTTTTGACAAAATACGGCGAAGACGGTGAAATGAATATGTTATTTTCTATTGACTATATAGTAACACTTAATGTCTATTCTATGCTTAAGATATTAAAATTTTTATTAATTTGTCAGTTTTTGCTACCAAATCAATAACTATTGAAAATTGATTTAAAGTAATAATATAAAGAAAGAATTTATAGAAAACCGTAAATTAATAATGATTTCAACAGATTAGTCGAATTTTTATTGGCCAATTAAGGAATCGTGAAAAATTTATAATGGCGCTTCCTTTAAAAAAGTGGGTAGCGTTTTTTAATAGTTATTGAAATTTATATTTAATATTAATTTAATTATTATTTTAGATGTGAATTAATTTATTATTGTCTTGATATTTGTATTTTTAATAAAAACATTTTTCTGATTAAGTGCAAGTTTATTTTTGAACAGCAAGTTTTTTTGTTGAAGTGCAAAATTTTTGTACAGCTAATTATTTAAAACAAACAAAAAACGTTTAAATAAAATGTGATCAAACAGTTTTCCAGAGCGCCGACAATGTAAGAAGCCAAGTCTAGGGAATCAGAATCCCGACAAACGTAATTAGACCTAGTCCTCGGTACTTTGATATATATGAATAGTTTTAAGGAACCACTGTTTTTAAACGCATTATGCTATCAAATCTATGGAAGCTTATGCCATATCAGTTCGGGATTTAGATTCCAAAACTGCTTTCCGGAAGACTTGAAAAACTTAAGATGTAAGTTTTTAAAGATTTCCGAAAGACATTTACTTGTTGTTAAGAAACATTTTGCACTTTATAACACGCTGTTCAAAATTTTTTTTTCAAAGTATAAAGAGTATACTAAGGGGGATTTACCGTTACATAGTCATTTAAAAATAGAGCGTACATTAATTGAGGATTTACCGTTATAAATAGTCAAGTAGAAATAGAGGGTATTTTAATGGGGATTTACCGTTATATATAGCCACCTTGAAATAGAGAATATATTAATGAGGATTTACCGTTATATGTATAGTCATCTAGAAATAGAGATAATATTATTGAGGATTAACCGTTATATGTACTCATTTAGAAGGAGTATTCACGTTAACTTATTATTAGTGTAACATGTAAACTAACTTTTTCAAATTTTAAATTGTATGATAAATGTTTCACCTTTTGTCATGTATGAAGTAATTTGCTTTAAATCTTCTCTTTTTATCTTATTTAATAGCCGGAAATTTCTTTTAAGTCATTGATCTTATATTCATAATTATTTTAAATAACAAATATTTAATGACCGTCCCATTTTTTTTTTTTTGCCTTAATAATAAAATAATAATAAAATTCTAGGTAAACTTTTTATATTTTTTGATTTTAATTTAGATTATCCGATTGGTTAAAAATTGAGAATTTCCTGTTGGTTTTACCAAAATTTGTTTTTTTGCTTTAATTACCAAAATTATTTGTGCAACAACATTTTATACGTATACATGTTACAAATATCGTATATCAGAGTCAAAGTTAAATATTCATTAAGATATTTAAGAAAAATTTATAGACGTGACAACTTTTTAACAGTGTTCTTTTGTTTTTAAATTCTTATTATATGGTATGGTAACTCAATGAATGGGAACGTGCCATTTGCAAATGTTTTCATTTGATTTTTAGAATACATAATGATTTTAAATTCAAATATACTGAATAATCCATTTTAAAACTAAACCTAAAGAACTACTAAAAGCCCATAAATACCTGTACAGAATATAAAATTAGTATTGAAGAAAAAAAAAAAACAAGTAGAAATTTAATGATTATTCTACTAAATAGCTGGTAGATACTAACAAAGACTGAGGTATTATAATTATAAATATGGTTTGGATCTGGTAAGTTATGTCAATTTTTAAAATGCTAATTAACAAAATTCCGATTTAAAAATTTCGAAGCCAAATATATGTCAACTTGCACAATATAGCGATGAAATGTCGATTGTAAAATATGTTGATTTTTAAAATGTCGGCTTGGACAAATTGTTGACTTTCTAAAGGTAAGGAATTTTCAAATAAAAATAAGATTTAAACCCTGATGTCTACGAATTTTTACTCCGAATGTCTCCGAATTAGGTCTTCGTACAAGTTTCAACAATAGAAATCTAATTATAACGGAATCTTATATATAAACTCCCGCTAAACAAATTATTGAAGCCCAGCTTTTGAAACCAACTCTAAAATCCTATTTACTTATATACGCATTTTTGGAAAGCCGTATAATCCTGATTTTGTAATTAACTATATAATCTCTTCCAATTCAAAATCTCGACCGATACACATAAAATATATATACACTTTCTGAAAAAAGCGTATAACACTACTTTTGAATCCAAAAAGTTCGTTCAATAATTATAGATAAAAAGTCGAAACACACTATTTTCTCCAAAATGTAAAAACTTATGATTTTCTAGATATTAAATAAGAGTTGACATTTTCTCAGTTAATATTTTGGAAACTCATCTTTTTGAAATCAAAAAATTCGGCATTTTATAAGTCGACTTAATGGAAGTCTATACAAAGTACGGATCCCAAATCAGTTTTTTAATCAAAATAAACTGCAGTATCCGTTAATGCGAATTGATTTATTAAATAAGCTAAAAATCAAATGTTGAGTATATACACTTTTTTGTTTTTATTCAAGTCATTTAGAAATTATTTTTTTAATTCTATTTTAAATGAAACATGAGCTTGGGTCCACTTTTAAGTAGCAATTTAATAATAAAAAAAAAATTATAAGATCCATATGAATGGTTTATTTGATATTCAAACATTTAAAAGAACACTTGGATTATGATAGTAATTTATAAAATCCCTCGAAATTGATATTCCATTAGTAAATTAATATAAAGTTTTTTTTTTGTTTTATTACCTGTTATACACCTTTTAATACATTATGTAGTACATACATAATGTTTATAGATGATTAGAATTGTGTCAAGGCCTTTTATTTTCACCTTTTTAAAAATTCTATTAAAAAATAAAACCGCACTATTCCAAATATTACGTGCCATAAATAAAAAAAAATATAGAATTTATAGAAAATTCTTGAATTTATTAGATTGAGTTGTTGAATTTGTGAACGATACATATGTACATGTCAAAATTATCATATAGAAGACATATTAGACATATTGAGTACAATTCGCTTCGCCACTGGACAACATATTAGAAATATTATTGCAATTTATGTATAATAGTAAAATGTTGAAGCTCAGGGATTCTAGGTCATAAATTGAAAATATGTTTTTCTGATTATAACAGTTGAAAAATTAATTAAATTATGTTTTGCAATAGTTTCTACTTTCTCTAATTTCAAAAACTAAATGACAAATAACTGATTTATAATGTGATAATTTTATATGACAGTGAGTTATAGCTATTACCGAACTCTATCAAGAATGAGCTGCAAGTCTTCGTATATAAACACTTTAGAAATATATGCAAAATTTTCTGACGGAATTGTATCAGAAACAAAGATCTATGCGACTTAGGGAACGAAGAACCTCTTGTTAAGCAAATAACCCAATGAAGGTGGAAGTGAAGGTGGAAGCGCACTGTCATTGAAGAAGTAAGGAACTACGTTCTGGAACATAATATAAGAGAATGCGTCAAAGAGAGGAGACTGCATACTTCCAGTGGAGGCTCTATGCACCCTAGTGGAGTTCTAAGAAAAAAAAAATAAAATATAGAATATTTAATGAAACTTAAAATAAAAGTCGGTATTATCAAAGAAGTTGGTATTATTTTAGGTATAGTGTTAATCATTGCTTTAGGGTCCCGCCACCGAAGTTGATAAAAGGTCTGAAGTAATATCATATGTTTTGAAATTCGACAATTAAAAATATTTTGTATTAAACAATAATAGTCTCAACGAATTTCAGCTCCCTGAAAGCGAATAAGGGTGGAAGAATATTTCTTTTAGAGAGGAATCAATATCAATATTAATTTTGAATACCTCAAGAATATAATCAAGTTATCCTAGAACAAATGTTTCAAATCCTTCCTATTTATGAGATACTAGAAGAATAGTTTGTTAATTTTAGACTTTTAAAAAAGGAAATTTAAAGTTGGAATATTAAACCTACTTTAATAAGTATTAACGGATTTTCCTATCTTTTTGTAACTGGCTACAATTTTCAAAATTTCTAAAAGATTGTTTTACAAATGTACCCTTCAATAGTTCATTTTATAATCTAACTGCCCATTGTTTTTTTATATCTGGAGTTTTATTTTAATACGGATTAAAAAAATAATATTATTTCTATTGAAAGCAAACTGTTCTTTATGTTCCCATTCATTATTAATTATAATTATAAATTTGAATAATATTTTAATATTTAATTATTTGTAGGTATTCCAAAAATTTGTTTTTGAATATTATTGAATATAAAGGAAATAATTATTGTATAGTAATTCGAATTTCGACCATTGTTTTTCCCGCTTTTTTTCGATGTTTTTTATAGTGAATATGAAATTTTTCAATTAAATAAAGTATAAAATAACAAAAAATACATTATATAAATTGTTGAAATTCTTCACAATACTAAAAAGGTACCTTATTTCAATATGTATTCAAATATATATGTATTCATAGTTACATAATAATATATAGGTGAAAGTAACTGTGAATATCAAGAAAAATACCAATTTCAAAAAACGTAATAATTTTAATTAAAAAGTAATTATTTTTATGTGATTTCCTCTTTTTTGTCCATTCATCTGGAATTTTATCAATCTTTCATATCATTTAAAATAAATTTATAGAGTTTCACAGGGGTCAACCTCAAAAATGGCGAAGTTTAAATATTTTTAAGACTTCCAATCCTTGAAGAAGTCGTGCAAGCTTAATGGGATGTAAGTATTTGATGTTTTCAATTTATTAACATTTTTTTCAAAATTTTTCTTAATAAATTAAAATTATGTACCAGAACTTAATTATTAAGAAAGCTCCAAAATCTTCTATGATGGAGCTTTATTCTTCCTTAATTATTATAGGCTTAGTTTCATATGGAGTATATATGGTGCAGATATTTGTAGAAATAGATCCCCAAAACATTTTACATATACACACATATTTCGATAAAAGTAGCCCCGTAAAAAGTAAAGAGGTTTAAAACCTCAATGCCTCACTTAAAATCATAAAAATCCTTCATAAAATTACTTTAACGTATATATACTTTTCAAAATAATGAGAGTCCGGCCTCAAAAATCAATTTAAAAAATATTAAAAAGTGGTTATCTAAATATTTAACCCTTTCGCGTCAACTTTTTTTTTGGCATAATCTACTCAGAAACAAACTTTTTGTAATTTTTGCAGTTTTAAAGATAGCCAATGTGTACCAAATTAAGAGTAAGGTCCAAGTATTAAAATTTAAAAATAATAAAATGTATAAACGTTAACCGTCAAATATTCGGCAAGACAACTTGGTTACTTATATATTAGCAATTATCTTAGCAATTCGATGTTAGAGTCACTTCTCCTTAATTCAAGAATATTTGACTGCAATAACAGGGTTAAAATATAAAAGACAATAAAAGTTTCAAAAGTCGAAATGAAAATTTTTCAAATCTTTGAAATTTTAATTCCTGGATTTTGAAGAGGCCGAATTTTGAAAGTTGGGATTTAAAACTTTTGAGATTTCGAATTTCGGAGTATTAAACGTCGTCCTTAAGCATCTAATTAATACTTAAGACCGCTTTATAAAAGTGCCAAACTTTTGAAAGGGAGCTTTCCGAATTATTTAAAAAAAGCTGAGTTATTAACAAGCCACCATTTCCATTAGTATTAATCATTGCTTTAGGGTTAAACCCATAAATTATAATTTTCGCGTAATGCGTACTTTTTCAGATACAAAAAAATTAAGTAAAACCTTGAAAAAAACTTTAAGTTCAAGTATCTACAGAATTGTGGGTAATTGATTTACTTTTTTAATTTTTCAGAAACAGCAGTTTTTTTTTTTTATTTTAAATTAAAGTTTAAGATTTCAACATTGAAATTGTGTATTATATTGCATTACAGTATAATATACATGTGTTCTCCTTTTAACATTACTTATATCCTTGAAAAAAAAAAAATATTTCCGTTTTTTTTCGATTTTTTGCAATTTTCCGTTAAGAAAAACAGGAAAATATTTTCCAATACAAATAAGTTATTATACGCAAATAAGAGGAAAAAAGGAAAAATAAAAAAAATAATAAAACTTTATAAATGAAAATTTTTCTTTACACATTTTATATGAATTTAAAAAATTAAAAGTATCTTTTAATTTTATTTTCAATATTGTATGTAATATATATATATATATGTGTATATATTTAAATATTATATATATATAACAATGATTAAAATATAGATTTATTTTCATTTATATAATTACCAGGAATTGTGTGTATTAAATAATAATATATATAATATAAAAGATATACATACATATAATATGATTTTCTTGAAATATTACGCTTGTTTGATCAATATACAGGGTGTCTCCGAAATAAATTCGCTGTTATGTAACATTTTATATACCGTTATGAATAAGTAATTTATTATTTGTATGTGGCTAAATTAAGAATTTTATGGTTTTCAAGAATTAAATGGAGTTTTTGATATCTATAGGTAACTTTCATAAAGTGGTATCTTCCTTGGTTTCCAAACCACTTTGGTAAATTATTTTAAGTCTAAAAACTCAAATTAGATATTTGTTTAAAAGAAGACTTGCTTTGGATTCAAATTAATGGCTTAATCTTAAATTATAATTATATATCTTTAATAAAAAATACATTGATATAACAATATAAACAAATGCAAAATATAAACAAATAATTTAATTGAATAATATAACTCACAGATGTAGAATGCCATATAACTCAAATACAAAATATTGCAATATAAAACAAAAAATAGAATTGTAACTATTGAAAATCTAAGACTTTTCTACATGTTATAAGGCCTAGTACCATCTGATGTTTAAATTGTATGTGAAATTCAAGTTAGCACGTTAGCGCTTAAAAAAAAAAGAACTAACCGCTCTTACAGTAAAATCATAATGTGAAATTTCTTTTAAATATTTTTTACTATTAAATATGTAGTAATTTTCATCAAAGCAATATAATGTTTAATAATTATAATATTTTCTTATCATGCATAAAGATATTTAACGGTTTTTATTTATCACTTTCTTTATATTGCAGTTTGAGTTGTGTGATGAGTCCAAGGAGCAAATCTAGAAGATTTTATACATACGATAATATAAAAATTTTAACTTTGAAAATATTCACAATATTTTTTTATGGCGAAGTTGTAGCTCTTTATTTGTATAACATCTTTTATGTGATGAATTTTTTCGTACAATTTGTGAAAATTTTTAAAATTACCCTTACAACCTTTTGGATTACCAGATTTTACCCAAAAGCTTATCAATTCATGATACTAAGATCAAAACCTTATTAATGAATTTTGAAAACATTCCGTTCAGTTGGCTATTGTACATGTGTATACGGACAGGCTTACATATCTATAATCAGATAGACAAACGCACAGACGAACATCACCCAAAAAATAAAAAAAAAATCAATTTTTTTTTGGGTATCGACGCACCGGAGTAGTTTTTCGTGTAAACTAAAAACAATAAACAACACTTACTGTATTTCGTATAAGCGGTTGGTAATTATTATACCAAATTTATATAAGCAGTTCAATATAATAGTACATATAATTAAAAAGCACCCAATGTACATAATACATATGTATATCTTTGTTCCTGGATGTTTTATTTTTTATATAAATGTTATAACGTGTGTAAATTAAAATTATTAAAAATATTTTATTTATTTTTCATTTTATTCCGCATTTCCTGAATTTAAAAAAAAAGGAATGAAATATTGTATTTGCAACTTTTACAAAAAAATTTTTTTATATAATCTACATTTATATTGACAATATAATCATTATGATTATTATTATTAATATGATTATTACTATTATTATTATTATTATTTAATATTATAAATACTATTTTATATTTTGAAGTCAATGAAATTGATTTCAGTCATTTAATTTATACATATATCATAATTATAATATTCTGTAAATATTGACTTAATATAATATATATTGTGTTGTATGATACACGTGTACAATATTTGTATTAATTAAAAATAAATAATTATTATGTATGCGTCTATATTTTATTATTATTTATTTTACTTATTTTAATATAGTGCTTAATATATATAGTATATAATTCCATCGAATTAAAGTAATGATTTTATTGTATAAGTTCTTAATAAATTACCATGTTATTTAATAACATTTTATAAATATTATAGTTGGTATTGCACAGTTTTATGCATCTAATTAGTAAAGAAACTTTATTTATTATATTTTTTAAATATATAAAAATACAATGTAATTTATTTCATTTAGGAAAAGTAATGTTTCCTCTTAACAATTATCCATTGAATTAATCCAGGCCCGGAATAATACTTATTGAACCATGAATTACACTACGAAACACTTAATATATATCATTGGAATATAGAAGCGACTAATCCTTGTAATATCTTTAAAAAATTGTACAAATCCAAGCCCGGAATATGATATACAGTTTTATGTATAACAGTATTTTAGATTAAGAAAACCGTTTCTTCAATAATATGCCATATACATCTGACCGATAGATCAGTGATTAGAGTGGCTTCGTTTCAATAAAAAAGTCTCGGTTTTAAACACTGATCAGATCATATCTAATAAAAAACGAGGAGAAGTGTAGTAGAGTAGACTGTGTCAACTCTGGGATACCCGTATGATCGTAACATATACATTTTATCATCCGGTTAATTACTTTTAGCAAAATTTCAAACATGATGGCTATTGCAAAAAACGAATTTCCGAAAATATCAGATCCTAGCTCCTTTTAGTTTTGGAGTTATCGTGATGACGGACAGACGGAGGGACATACATAGCTAAATCGATTTATTTTTCGATTCTGATCCGATCCATACACTTGAGTCTATATCTACCCCCTCTTCTTCTCTGTGTCACAAACGTAAAGGCAAATTTATTACCCTTTGACTATTAAGTCATACGGGTATAAATATAAGTAATAATTGATATTGTAATAGTTTCTATCATAATATAAAATAAATTTAACTAACACAGCCTTAAAGGAAAGGTAGATTGACCCACTTACCACTTTGTATGTGGTAGGGGACTCTACATAAATAACTAAATAAATCATAAATTAATGTCATACGATAAGTTTTTGAGACGGAAAAGCAGTTAATATATTTAACAGATTAACAGGATGAGTTGATCTTATCTAGAACCACGCTTATTTCAACATAATTGTTATTAAGTGTTATTAATTGAAAAGTTCTCACTTAATTGTTCTCACTCTAACCTTTGACCATATTTAAAAAACAAAATCAAAAATATTGTTGGCATCTAATAAAAGATATCACTCCTATGAATGAAAATGCTAGAAGGAAAGCTGTCTTCACCCCATTCGATAATAGTAATTAGACCTTGTTATTAAAATATTCAATAAATAAATAATGAAATAATTAATAATATTTTTATAAAAAAAAAAATAAAACATTTTAATATAAATTATTTTAGATAATTTGGACATTAATTTGGAAATTTTTTTATTATATTTTTTTTTTTTAATAAATATAAATATCATTTGTCATAATTTCATTTAAAATATTCCATTTTTAATTTTATTGAATTTTTTTTAATTTATTTTAACAAAAATATTCACTAATCAAATTTTGTTATTATTAAAAAAAAAAAACGTTTTAAATAAAACATTAATTAAGACTAATTTATAATCAGATAAATTTTGGTAATTGCGAAACAATTAAATATATATACTTTGTATATATATATATATGTATATAGATTTATTTTAATACTTTGCATTTATATAAATTATAAATAAAATGTATTATATATTTTTATAAAAAATTTTATAATTTAATTAATTATTTGAAAGACATTTGAATTTTATGTGCGGAAGCAGAAGTCAAATGTTAAATTTATAAATTTACAAATGAACACTCAAAATTTATTACAATATATAAGATTGTTTTTAAAAAAAAGAGTTTTATATTATAATATTTAAATAAAGAATAACTTAACTATTATCATTATAAAAGACATTACTTAACTTATTCTATAATAATTTTACCTATTCTACCTATCATATTGTATCTTAAGTACTTATGCCTCCTATTTATGGACTTTTATGTAGAATAAATCAAATTTCCTATTTAATTTCAAATTATTTAAAAGATACTTGATTAAGAAAGATTACAATCTAGTCTAATAAAATAATATAATATTATTTCTTTACCAAACACTAAACTTATGTGCAATATATTTTTCCACCTATTTTATATACTTTTATATTAACTTGCTTGTGTCTATGGGTTTATTTTGCAGTTTGTCAGACAGTGAATAATTAATATTAGAAATCTGACCATATTTATATTAGAATTCAATGGTGTAGAGGTTTGAGAAATGGCTTCACTAGTAAATTGCTGGATTAAGGTTAACAGAAAGAATAACTGTCTCTTATTTCACTTTTATATTAAAACAGTAACAAATTCCCAAGATCTACCATCAATTTTTTTACATTTTAGGGGGCTAGTACTAGTTTAATAAAAGTATATATTGAAAAAAATATTTTTTTTTATTTTATTTCATTTAAAAGTTAATATAAATTATTTATATTATGCATACATTTGTTAAAGTTCACTAAGTGCACATCACTGAAAACCACTTTATAAATGAAGATAACATAGAAAATACATAATACATAATAAATATTCTTTTTATATACATTATAATTATATAAATTGCATTATTAGTATACAAATATGTTTTGCAATTGAAAAAAAAATTAAAATTATATTTTTAAATACTCACTTAAGTATGGATTTACATTAGTTATGTTATGTATATTCTATATTAATTTAAAAATGCATATAAGATTAAGGGATTATCACATGCTGAAATTTATAAAATACTTACGAGATGCTTTGGAGATAAAGAAGCAAGAAGAATAAGAAAAAAAAAATAAAATCATATTTCCGTTATTTTTAGAATATAATCAAATAATATGGTAAAACATTAAATCCATACATATAACCGAAGGGTATGCAATATTTTTTTTAAAAAATGTACATTGCTTCATGTAAAACTTTTGCGGGTTTGATCCGCATACAAATCCCCTCTTACGATCAAATATAATAATAGTATAATATAATTAAATAAATATAATAAATAGTATTTGTATAATAAAATAATAATAATATTCAAAAATAAAAAATATTCGTAGGTATTAAAAAATTCTTCAGAAATTAAAAAGATGTGCCAAGTATTTATTGTTCCTTTTAAAATTATTTTATTTGACATTTTGTTTATCGATATTGAAAATAAAATGTATACTTGATCTGAAAACAACAATGTTGAAATTCTTAAAATAAAATTATTGGAAAAAATTTGGGGACGCCACGAAGTCCCACAAAAAAAATTCCAAATGCCAATATCCCAAGTTTTAGATCAAGGTTATATCTTTTTTCTGGAATATTAATATATGCGATTAGGGATTCAATAATTTGGTTAGGGGGAATTTGTGGGGGTTTGTGGGGTAGCCTTCATTACTTTAAATGCTTTGTTGCCGACTTATTATTTATAGAAAAAAGATGGGAAGGATTTCAGAGTTGGATACAAAATCAGAGTTTCAATAATTTGTTTAGCGGCGACTTGGGGCGGAAGCAATATAAAAAAATATCTAAGGGAATTCTTATAGTTGGTTACAAAATTGGGGTTATTCCCAACATCCAGAATAATTATATATATGTATATGCGGCTTCTGAATTATGAGAGGTCTTAAAGTTAGACTCAAAATTAGCGTTATTCGCCTTTTTGTGGAAATGTGGAATTCTAAATTAGTAGGGTGGAGTGAACGAATTATGATATCGATAGTGATTTGAGATTTTGGTATTTCAGATTTTGGAATTTTTGGATTTTTAGATTTTGAGATTTGGGCATTTTTGGAATTTTGGAATTTTGTAATTCGAATTTCGTTTCCAATCCAAATATTTAACATAAAATTTAACTAATAATCAAACTATTATTATCTTTTAAGAAACACTCATTTTCAATTTTCATTAAATTTACATATTATAATATTTTTATCTTTTAAATATCCATTTTTGAATATTTATGTATTCTATGCATATATGCAATTATAGGTAAATGATGTATTGTATAATATATAATATATCTGAAATTATCTATACTTTTTTATATTATAATTTAATTCCTTTAATTAAATTTTTTATCTTTTAATATTTGGTATTCAAAAATTAATTTTTTTAAATGTTTCGTATTATAATTTTGTAAAATGCAAAATAATAATTTATTTTAATTTTATTATTTTTTAAATATAAAACATAAAAAATTGTTGTTATAAAAGTTTGATGATTTTATGAATTAAAATCATATACTAAAGTACCTAAGGTACAAGGCAGTTAGCTAATAAAATTTAATATAGTCATTCATGAATAACAAATATTCTATTTTTCTAAATCTTGGAAACCGAAGATAGTCCATTCAAATATTTTATTATGGGATACATCAGTAAATGTCTGACCGATGGCTCAGTGGTGGCGGCATTTCAATCGAAAAGTTTCGGGTTCAAACCTTTGGCGGATCATATCTAATATAAAAATATAGTGTATGTATATTAAAATAATTTAATAAGAAGTCCAAAATATCGAATAGGCTGGTACTATTGTCTGGTACTATAAATAAATAAAAATCAGTTATGGTTTATGTCTTTGGGTTTCAGTCAAAATTTCGAATTTGAAATAAGATGACTGAAGTGAGTGAGTGAAGTGGTAGTGAGTTGTTTTTTTTCAAGTTGTGGAGATCTAAACATCTAAAATTTTTTACAATCGTTTGTATAGAATTTATTAGTTAGCCTTATATTATTTCTTTTTAGGAATAGGTTTTAATACAGCTGAAGTATAGGTCAATCTAGCTCTCACAGAATGTTAACTACAATCAATAGTCAAAAGTTTATATTAAAAGGGAGCATCATTTGGGCAGCCCTCTAAAGGATTTTATTGGACCATAATAATTTGAGCAGAGTTAAGATAATAAAATTAAAGAATTAAATTCCTTAGAAATTTTATAAGCACATTTACAATAATTTATCAACTTATTATGTATTGATTATAAGCTTCAATATCAATATTAAGCACTTGTGGCATTAGAATGTGAACTAAGTTAATATTAATTGAAATATGTATATCATTCTTATTTCTATTTTAAAAAAAAGCTAGGATTACCTATGTAAAAACTTTGTAAAAATCCATATACAATAATCGAAATATTAAGGACAAAAGATTGAATAAAGAGTTGATATTAAGGATATAAGGGATTTCCGTTTAATACATAGGTACTTCCGCAGCCTTTATAAAATAAATATGTCTGGTGAAACTTTACTTATTATATGTTGGGTATGATCTATGCCCATTTTAATTTTCTTACTAATTATCAATACTAAGGCCTTAAAAATTAAAGTTGCCTTCAGATAACTTCAAAATTATAATAAAAGTTTTCAGAGTTGTACAATTTATTGATTTGCAAAAAATTCTTAGTTTTTTCTAATATACAAGCTTAGACTATGTTGGGTGAGCCGTACCTCTATCATTTTTATATCCTTAATTCATTTACGGTTACAGAAGAGTATTCTATCACGGCATTATTACCATATATCAGTTGCTTGGAACCTTTGAGAGCTGTCCGAGTAGTATCATCGATATAGAGATTGAATAAAGTAATGGAAAAAAATAGATATATCATTTAAAAATCAATATTAACTTAATTTCCATTATCAACTGTATATTCCAATATTAGGACTTTGTTAAGGATTTAAAATAAATAAATTCGAAATAAAATATGTTATTTATTAATATACTAAAATATTGAAAAAATTTAATTGAAGTCATGATGAAAAGTTCATCAAATTGTAAATTTTTGGGGTCTCAGAAATTTTTATTTTATTTTAAACAAATAATAATTTTTTATATTGCCTACTAAAATCTATTAAGTAAAAATTTTTTTTGTTAGTTTTTTTTTTTTTTTAATAATAAATTAAATCAAACTTAGGTTTTCTATTTATTATGTAATCACTTTTAATTATCTTAATGTTTGATTTGGAATTTAATTTTTATTTAAAAATTTAAAATCTATGTAAAAAATTTCTTGGGATAATTTAACCCTTAGGAATAATTAATTTATTAATATGATAAGGAATTCAAAAAACTAATTTATATATAATTAATTAATTTTTATATTAATAAATATAAATTTTACCACAAATATGGTTAAATATCTATAAAATAAAATTGATTTATTGATATTCAAATTTAATTATATCAAAATGGGGTGATTCGGTTTGGTCTAAGGGATCAATATTGAATAATTATACCCTTATAACTATAGGTTATAAAGATATGGATCGGATCTGAACCGTCAAGTTAATCGATCTAACTATATATGCCCGTTCGTCCGTCCCCACGAGAACTCAAAAAATGAAGGAGCTGAGATTCTGCAATTCTCACAAATTCGTTTTTATGCAATAGAGGTCACCGTAATTGAAATACACCCAGTTAGCTCCATGCGTTCGAGGTTCTTTTATTTATGTAAGCAGTACTCTATACCTAATAAACCATGATGTCTGAAATTTTACCAAAAATAGTTTAGTTTTATGGCCGAAGCTTTCTGCAAAATTTAGTAGGGTGCATTCAAGTAGGTGTAATTCAACTTCTTCTTTGAACATGTATGAACATGTATGAACATTACTCTATAGCTAACTTTTGTAGCCAACGTCATAAAATATAATTGGTATAGTGGAAGAGGTTTGAAGAGTTGCATTTCACCTTATATTTTATTTTGAATATAATTCAAAGTCAAATAAGTTGTGAATTTAAAATTTTGCCAAAAGTTATTAATCGGATGATGTGATGTCTTTATTAAGATCATACCCGGAATCCAGAGTTAACGCTGTCTACTCTACTACATTCTTCCTCCTTTTTATAATGGCGCTAAATCATAAAATTCTTTAGCAATTTTTTTAGAATTTGTATTGTGCAAAACCAAAAAACACGAAGTCATGGATATCTAACTCCTCTATACAATGAACGTGAATGCACAAACTATGCCCAGAACCGGATTAGTGTATCCCAAAATGCAAGTGGAATTTAAGAGTATATAAGAGACACCTAATTTTCAAATTATATAATGTTTCCCCAAAAATAATTTTTATGTTAGTTAAATCATTTTGGCTTTGGAGCTCGCAATGTAACATAAGTTTTGATGTTATGTGCTGCATAAAGAGTTTTTCTTAATTTTAAGATTTTGATGATGTTGAAGACTTATAAGAATAAAATTTATAACACGTATGGTATTAAACGCAATGACAGGACAGGACTAAAATTAGTAAAATCAGTTGACAATAAATTTTAAAATTTTTTATAATAATACTATTATATTATTTTATAATACAATATAAAGAATATAAAGAATCAAAATAATAATATTTATATATATCTTTTATTAAATTATTTTAAATTTTTTTTTAATCTATATACATGTATATGTATGTATGTATCTTAAGATTTTTTTTTTTTTTATTATTTGTCAAATGTATTATTTGTTATAATTGAATTTAATTTGTAAATAAATGTAATAATATCTGAAAAATTAATCTGAAGGATAAAAAAAAAATAAAATAACATTTTTTTATATTTTTATACAGGGTGTCCGGGACTCAAGTACGCGTACTACACTCAGTTATTGGGGGCATTAAAACAAACAAAAAATTGTACTGGAGGGGGGGGGGGGTCTATTGTGGACCTTTTTCGAGATTTAAGGGATTAAAGATTTAAGGAGACTTTTAAAAAAACGAGGAAGATTATAGTTGCCCTTGTCAACTTTTAGATACCCGTGCTTACCCACTAACCGTTATTTATTTTCCACATGCTATTATAAATATTACAAAAAAAATATAAGAAAGTAAAATAGTTAAAAAAAAATTTAGCTTATTATCCCATAATTTTTGCTTAAAAAAAATTAAATAAAAAAAAAAAAATATTAAATTTTTAATTCATTATACCATAATTTTTGCTTAAAAACAAAAAAAAAAAACCATAAAAAAAAATAGCCCACCCCAAAAGTTGGCCCGAGCGATGTCCAACTTTGCCAACTAACTTGCCCTATTACTTTACCTGCCCAGTTTTAATTTTAACCTCGTAGCTTCATTAGATTCACAGTTATCGAATTGACAACTTTGTATGGCAGCTGCCCGAAAATGGGGTCGCAACATTTTGAAACTCCATATTAGTGCTCGATTCATTATATAACTAACAGTGTGTAATTTTCATCCTCGTAGTATACTCAGTTTCCAAGAAATTCATATTGGTGCAAAGAAGTTGTATGGCAGCCCCCCGCAAATGAAGCCGTAAAATTTTGAAACTTCATATAAGTGCTTGATTCATTATAAAACTAACCGTGTGTAATTTTCGTCTTTCTAGTATAATTACTTTTGAAGAAATTTATATTGGTTTAAATAAGTTGTGTGACAGCTCCCCGAAACCTTGGTCTGGTCTTAACCAAAAAGAATAGGGAACCTTAAAAATGTCCAAAAAATGTTTTGTGTGATTTTCAAAACTCTTGCTCTAATTTTTCAATTCTATCTCTTATAATTAATTTTTAATTCACGAATATATTAAACCTAAGCAAAGCATCATATAACCATATTGATAAAATGATTCATTCAAAATATTACACATATACATATTATATGAATATACATATATAAATTATTTATGAAGCCATTTACTTAAAAAAAATCTTTGTCTCTTTTTTGCTTATCTTAAATAAACTACGCATCATTTAAATTATATGAAATTCTAACTCGAAATCGTACAAAAAAAAATACAAAAAACAAAAATAAACAAAAAAAAACAAAAACAAACAAAATTCATATAATTTCATGTTACAAGGTGCATAGCTATATTTCAAATTTTTGTATGAAAATATTGGAGTTAAAAAAGTTAGCTGTTCGAGAGCTACCCGAAGTTTTGGTCCGATCTTAACCAAAAAAAATAGGGAACCTAGAAATTGATTGAAAAATATTTTGTGAAAATTTCAAAACTGTAGCTCTTTTAGTTTTTGAGTTATCGTGCTGACACACAGACGGACGGACGGACGGACGGACGGACGGACGGACGGACGGACGGACGGACGGACGGACAGACACACATAGCTAGATCGACTAATTTTTCGATTCTGAGCCGATACGTACCCTTGACACTATATCTAGCTCGTCTAGATCGATGCGTTACAAACGGAGGAGCAAATCTAATATACCCGATGTCATATATATATGCACGGGTATAAAAATCAATAACTTTTGAGCAGCTTACTGTAGAGAGATAAAAAAAATCCGTTTTGTAGCGTAAGTTGTCAGCTTTAATTTTTGTGTACTAATGATCCCCATATACGCAACAGTTACAAAGTTATGAAGGTTCAAAATGATTTAAAATGAAAAAATTATGTTTCAAACTCTATTTTCTTTTGAAGTACAATTTTCTGTTTGTTTTAATACCCCCAATCACTAAGTGTAGTGCGCGTACTTGAGTCCCGGACACCCTGTATATCGATATCTTATATATTATATATATAAAATATATTATTATATAGTATTTAGAACTATATAGATACTTATTATTATACATATTAAACCAATGTAAAAGAATGAATGTAAAATAAAAATAAAAGAATTTATTTATTTTTAAAAAAAAAAAATCATTTAAAAATTATTTTATTTTTATCATTTATATTTTATTATTTTTCAAATTTATTTCAATTTTATTTATTTTATATGAATTATAGATTATATTTTCTTTATACATATATATATTTGTAATTTGTATATATATGTGTGTGTATATATTTGAATATTTAATATATATATATTGAAAAGAACAAATAAAATTTGTATTTTACTTCGGAAAAGGATATATGTATATATACATTACAAATATATGCATGTATAATAAAGGATATTGACATTTTTAGTATTTACATACTTATGTTTATCTTTAAAAAGTATCTTTACAATATTTTTTATAAAAGGAAATTAAAAAAAAAAAAAATTAAAATTTCTTTTGTTTTTTTTTTATTATTAAATAAGAAACAAATACTTATATTAAATGACAATAGTAAATCCTAAATGAAATAAATCCGGAATAAGATGAAATCAACAAAGATACTGCCTGTGTATAAAAAGTTGTATATAATAATATTTATTTGTTAATATTTTATTAATATTTTATAATTGAAAAAATAAAGACAAGTTCGGGAACTTACTGCTGAATATAAATTTTGAATCCAGCTTGGCACCCTGTTAACTTAGTTATTTGGCACTGACACTATATTTTTTAATAAGTTTTTGTACTACCTCAACTAAACTACTTTAGGTAAAATTTGAAATATCCAGCTTTGCCATGTATAGGATTATTTCCATATAAAAAAAGAAGTTGTATGGCAGCTACTGGAACTCGTCGAACCAAATGTCTGAATTTATATAGGGATGACGGAATTTGTGAAAATTTCAAAATTCTAACTCGTTTATTTTTTTAATTATCGTGGGGACAGATGGACGGACGCACATATATAGCTAGATCTACCCCTCCTCCTTCTCTGTGTGGCAATGCCAAATTTGGTATACCTTTTTGACTTATAGACATACGGGTATAAACATTCACTTATCAAAATAATCATATTTGATTAGTAATAAGTGGTAGATGTAATAGGGTGCATACAAAGAATAACGTCGTCAACGAATTTTATTCTATGTTCTATTTATACCCGTGCATACATATATGGATTGGGTATATTAAAATTGCTCCTCCGTTTGTAACGCATCGATTTAGACGGGCTAGATATAGTGTCAAAGGTACGTACCGGATTAGTGTCGAAAAGTAAATCGATCTAACTATGTGTGTACGTCCGTCCGTCCGTTTGTCAGTATGATAACTGAAAAACTAAAGCAGGGCGATTTTCAAAATTTACACAAATTCATTTTTAGACAATTTGTTGGTTCCCTATTGTTTTTACTTAAAATCGGACAAAGGCCTTGTGTAGCTGCTGTACAAATTTTTTGAGGTAATATGAACACACGGTCAGTTACATAATAGATCAAGCTCCTGTATGAAATATCAAAATGTTACGACTTCATTTGCGGAGAGCTGCCATACAAAGTTGTAAATTTGATAACTGTAAACCTAATTGAAGCTAGGAGGTTAAAATTAAAACTGGGCAAGTAAAGTAATAGGGCATTCTTTTTAATCAATAATTATAAGGCAGGGTGGACTAAATATTTTTTTAAATTTATTTTACTCTTTTATAAATAACGGTTTATTTTATTTTATATATCATAGTGGGTATGCACGGGTATCTAAAAGTTGACAAGGCCAACAAAAATATTCCTCGCCTTGAAATAAATTCAACAGATTTAAAAACCAATTTTTTAAAATTAAGATTTGTATTCTAAAAGCTTAAATGAAGGGGTCCTCATTCTCAAAAAATCATTTATTATGAAATAATGTACAAGAGTTTGTGAAAATTAAAACTAAAATAATTCGAAGAAAATATTTAAAATTTTCCAGCATTACTTTCATATATTTTTTTTTAATATTACTTCTATTTTATGTGGAATTATATAATTGCGTAGTTATTTCATTTGGGCTACTTTGTAATAAATTGTATATTTATTACATGTGTTATTAAAGAACTTTTCAAAAAAGATAAGAATATATTGTATAAAAATAAAAACCTACATCTTAGGTGTAATTGTTTGTAAAATTGTTATAAAATATTAAAGTGTATAAAACTTTTATAATATTTTTTGTTTTTCAGGTGTTGATTATCTGAAAAAGGAATATTTATTTCCAGATTAAAAATCAATATTTTTAATTTTGAAAATTATTTAGTATATAAATTAAATTATTTTTTTTTTTATTTTAAATTTTTGAAAATTTATCAGTTTTTTTTTTTTTTTGGAAAATATTAATTGGATTTTTTAATATCAAATCAATTAAAAAAATTAATTCTAAAAATATTGTATCCAATACAAGTAATGTAAAAGGTAATGCAACATTGAAATTTTCTATTCAATAAGATATAAAAATTTTATGCAGGTTCTGGATTATAGATAACAGATAACAGTTTGATTTTAAAATTTTTTTTAAAATTCATTTATAAATTTAATTAAAGTAGTGGTTTAAATGTATTATTTTTATTTCTAGGAAAAGATTCATTGTTATTGTAAGCTCGGATAAGGGACGGAGTATTTATTTGATGGAAACGGATATCTAAGAAGAGTTGGAAAAAAGATTTAAGACTAATTTGAATAAGTTCATTTTGGAATAATTGAATATTATAAATCAAACAATTTCAATAAGAGGGGAATTTGGGTAGATGTAATTAAAGAGTTTCTATATCGATTTAACATTCACAGTACAGGAATGAGTGAGGGATTGAAATCTTCCTTGTTTTGTATTGAAAATGTTTAAAAGGTTTGTTATTACATTTTTTTACAAGTGCTAATGGGGGCGTTAGATAACACCTAGTTTTTTGTCAAATTAAAAATGTTTAATTTAGTGGAATAAAATATAAATTATTTTAGGATAAAAATTTTTGGATATATTGCCGCAGAGCGGTTATGAGATATTAAGATGACGTCATCACATAACGTTACCTTATATCTCAAAGTTTCCGAATATATAAATTGTAAGTGGCGATTCCGCCATCTATTGGTCCGAAAATGTTCCTAACATTTTATAGTATTTTAATTAAAGCGTTATATTTTTTACATTATTGTGGGGCATGATGCTGTCTTTAATATACATCTGGTTTCATCTGAATCGGTGCTGCCCTTTTAGAAATATTGCAGTTTTAAGCGGAAATTTAAAAAAAAAATAAAAAAACAAATCAAACTTTCAAAAAAACCACTATAAGTGTGAAATTTTTAAAAACACCCTATATTTATTAGTATACCATTAGAAAGGTTTTACACTCTTTACACTCTTTGCAATGGTATATAATAAGTATGGCTTATGTTGACAAATAGCCCCACCAGAGAGCATAAATGCAAAACTCATGCAAAAAAAATATGTACGTAAAAATGTAAGTAGGATTCACTATAGAGTTGGATACAAAATCCAGTTCAGTTTTGGTAATTTGTTTGGAGGCATTTTGTTGAAATATGTATGTAAAAATATAATTAGAAAAGACCTAAGCGTTGGCTACAAAATCAGAATTATGCGCTTTTTTCAGAATATTTATGTACATATATATACACAAGAATCTGAATTAGGCGGGATTTTAGAGTTGGATTCTAAATCAAGATTTCCGCTTTTTCCAGAATATTTATAAGTATATGAATATGCCAGATTCTGAATTAGAAAGGATTTTAGAGTTGGATTCAACTATTAGAATTCGATTAATATCTTCAATATATATTTATAGTCATGTATTAAAAATAAAATAAATAACAGAATAAATTAAAATTATATTATGTTATAACTTTTTTAACATTCAGAATACAAAACTGAAAATTTCAATTTAATAATTTATTAGCGGAAATTTTCATATAATCAAATATACGAGTATATTTATTTTTAGATACTGAACCAATATTTTTGTTAATTTTATTTTGTAATTTTTTAGGCGTTCAACAAATTTTCTAGAAAAATTATTAAAAATTTTAATATATAAATAGATCGAAGTGAATATTATGTTTTCTAATAAACGTTAAATGTCAAATAAATTATTGAAAATTTAATTTGATCAATTTGGTACGAACAACCTTCATTCTCTAAAAAAATTTATTAGATACCCTTTTCGTATAACTTTTCACAGAATTTGTTATATTTTTATTCATAATTGTTTTTCTATTTCCATATTTTTTATTTTTTAAAAAATTGAATTTCAATTTTTTTATTATGTAATTAAATGATATTTGAGCTTGTGTCAAAATATGTATTAGGTTTTCAATAAATACTTTTCTAAATAATTCCCATAAATTTTTTTTAGTTAATAATGAACTTAACACTTAACATTTAACAACTTAATACATTAGTTTAGAAACTTTTTATAGATACACCAATCATTTATCAATTAAAATAAATTTCTACAGAGATGATAAGTTTTTGAATAAATTAAATTTTATTGATAAAAACTAAAAAGAAAAAAGAAAATTATCACAGTCTTATGTTTTAATTTATTTATAATGTTTATTTGTCTGTAGGGTAATAAAAATACAATTTAAGCTTTGATTAAAAATCATTAAAAATATTTTACGATATAGTATTAATTAATCAATTTGATCAAATTTGATACATTTTGTGATTAGTATTTTTATTTAATAGCCAATTGAAAACTGAATAAATATTTTCAAGAATTAAAATTAAATGATTCTCAAAAATCAACTTAAATGATTCTCTGACACGGCCTGAATTTTTAATGGCTATGCATTACTGAATTAATATGAAAAAAATTAATGCAAATGTCAGTTAATGTATTGAAATTAATTTGTTCTTATTTGTATACCAGTATCATATTCTTAAGCACTGTATTCTTAAGCTATTATCTGCCACGGCCTGGATTGTTAAAGGGTATGCCTTGCTGAATGGATATTTGAATAGTTAGTTAATGGATTAAAATAAATTATTCTAATTGGTTTCATTTCAATTTTCAATATTCAAATTTCAGTTATTCAAGTAAAAAAAAAAGTCTCCTTAAACCATTACAGGCCACGGCCGGGATTTTTTGATGGTCATGTAGTACTGAATTAACATTTGAATACTTATTGGCCCTTAATTGCATAATTATTTTGCTTTTATTTCTTTTAAATTTCCACAGTTATTTGTATTAAGATTGCAGTTGAAAAATAATGTCTCCATGAACCATTGCCTGCCAAGGCTTCGATTTTTGAAGGCCATGCATTACTGAATTAATATATGAATAATAATTAGAAAAGTAATAAATTAAAATTTTAATAAAAAAGGTATTGCTAACATTAAACTACACAATAGTTTAAATTGTTTTTAACCTTTAGGAAGGCTTATTTAATATTACTAAAGTTAATTGACTAATAAAATATTACTTTGGCTCTCCTATTAAATTTCCCTCAGAATTTATTGAGCCTTGAATATATTCCATTATATTTAAAATAAATAAATATCAATTTAAAAAATTAATTTTCAATATTACCTAATACCACAAAAAGTAAATTTTAAATATTGGAAAATATATATATTTTTTAAATTTAATACTATATTTAATCAAAAATTTTATAATTAAAACTTAATAACCCATTCAGAATATTGTTCATTAAAATTTAATATTTTTTTTTTAGTTATATACAGTATAAAGTTATAATATATATATATTTAAATATTTATTTAACATATATTTTAGCTATTTGATGCTTAAAGCATTTATACAAAAATTTTATTATATATTCTATTCATCATCATTATGATTATGTGTACATTAGAGATTTGTGTAAAATACTTATATATAGAAAATAAAAAAAAGTAATAGTAGTAGTGTAGTAGTTTATATATATGTTTTTTAAACCTAAAAAATTATTTTAAGTTTAATCTGGTATTAAATTGAAGTAGCCTTAGGGCTTATTTTCAATAAAACACGCAAATGTTCTCTAGTTTTAGTTTCAAATTCGTTTCAATATGTATATAGAATATATAGGTGGAAGGTTTGTACAGAATATATATAGGTGGAAGGTTTGTACATAGAATTAAAATTTTATATGAAATAATGAATTAATTTTTTTTTTTTTTGTATATATAGAAATTAAATGAATACATTATTATTAGAGATACAGTGGATCTTTGAATATAATTTAAAATAGGAATATATAATATAAAGATGCAAATATAATTCAATCAATTTATATTTTATAAAATACTTGAACATATTTTGTAAGAACATTATATTATTTATGCAACTTAAATAAATATTTCCTATATTTTAGAATTAAATGATTTTTTATATATTAGTATATATATAATAATATGTTCTATAGTGGCTACATAAGAAAATTTATCTGTGGTAATGAACCATAACCGACTAAATCTGAAAAAATGTGAATTCTCGTATTAGAAGAATTTGAAACACCACTGTTTTATCTCCAACTCCGTGACATCTTTTTAAAATTAAATAAACATGCGAGTGATTTTAGCATATCCCAAAAATGGTTGCGTTTAAGTATAATTTAAAATTTAATTTAAGCGATAAATCTTAAGCAGAGATCGTTTTCCAGTATTTAATTATGGAATATTAGAATGTATGTTGTAGTTGCAAACGTTTAAACAAATGCTTATGACGCATGACATTTTAAAAATCATTGTAATGTCAATTCTAATAGTACAGGCTAAGAAACTCCATCAGTAAAACTTAGAACTATAGTTGGAACTAAAGTTAGTCTCTAGGGCGTCAAGAAGTTCTTCATCTTTTGACACGAAGTGGTTTCACGCATTTATTAGAAACATTTTTTTAATATATCTTAAATTCTATATAATCTAAAGTAAGCTTAAGCTTTTATCATCAATGTAAAGCGGGTGCTACATTAATTAATTAATGATTATATTCATGTAGAATACAAAATCTATGATTGAAAAAACGGTTAGAACAAGTTTGTATCTAAATGTATTTTGATATTAGAATTAGATTATCTTAAGAACTTGCCTATCTTAAAAACCTGACTTAAGCGGTTATTACTTATTACCACCCAATTTTATTTGAAAAGAATTTTTACTATA
Organism: Dolichopus griseipennis; assembly: GCA_963082915.1. Classification (NCBI taxonomy): domain Eukaryota; kingdom Metazoa; phylum Arthropoda; class Insecta; order Diptera; family Dolichopodidae; genus Dolichopus; species Dolichopus griseipennis. Next base: position 51,701,539 of record OY720441.1, read on the forward strand.
TACTTACTGTACAGGATATGTACTTATAAATGTATTTAAATTATTTATTCATTTATAAATAGATATTTGTTTTAGAATTAATAAGAAAGGATATATGGTAGAGTAAATTTTTAACACATTTCCACTTTAACACTTTCCGAAAAATGATTTTCATACATAGAATATGCGAAAGTTTAAACTTATTTTGCGAGAAAATTATCTGATGAATTTATAATTCACAATATTTATTTTAAGGCAAGCCAAATTTCATTTAAAAAGTAAAATTTGTAGAAAAAGTTCTCTAGTTCAGGATATAAAATATTTAAATTAGTAAATTTTATCATATATACCGAATTTTACAAAAAGCTTTTTATCTATAGGTACAATATTTTTGAACTTTTAAGTTAATTTAATATTTAAATAGAAGATGGTTTTCATTTAATTGACAATAGGTAGTTGTTTATAATTATAAAAAGTTTTTATTATTATAATAAAACTAATATTTACATAGTAAAATATTTATAGTAAATTAGTTTTCATGAGACTATTGTGAATATTTCCGATCAAAAATTGTAAAAGTTTTAATTCAATTCACAATGTTTATTTCTTGCATAATATAAAAAGCTATTTAGGTGCAATATTTTAATACATACATATATACATTTTTATTACGTCAGCATTTAAGTTTGTAAATCAGCTTTTTAAATCATCTAAACTTAAATAATGAATTAGATTAACGTCCCTTATTAACGGCTGCAAAATAAGGGACATAAAGCCTATTATTAGTTATTATATATGCTTAATTCCTGAGCATGTCCAAAGATTAAAATAAAATTCTACAGAAAACTGGTAGTTAGGGTAGACCTAAAAGATTGACAAAATATTGTTTTAATTAAGTGTTATAAAATTTAATCTCCGAACTATCTATAAGTGTACCTTTCATCGTTCTTATCTTTTCTGATCTTAAATCTTCTAGAATCTAGGTTTTAGGATATTAAATCTTCATATTAAAATTAATTTTATTTAGAACAATAAAATTTGATATTTAAAATTAATTTTAAAATAATTGACAATTGGGTGCTTGACACTTTACTGAAAAAAAAAAATCCCGAATAAAAATAATCCCAAAAAAAAAATTCCGAAAAGAAAAATCAACGAATTCTGTAAACAGGTCCCGAATTTTCCAAAATAATGAAAACAAAATACTGAAGCCAAAATTCCTGAACTCAATAATTTGTTTAATGGGCGGCAACCCCCATTGTATTAAATGCTTTGTTGTTAATTTATTATTTATAAAAGAAAGTTTGCAAGGATTTCAGAAGTGGATACAAAGTCAGGGTTCCAATAACTTGTTTTTGTGGGTTTGGGGGCAGGAATGCTGCTTTTTCCGGGGATTTATATTTGTCTTTTACTAAATGTGTTAGTGGAAATTTTTTCATAACTTCGTTCGCAAGTTGAATAAGATTTCCTAATTTCCTAATATTTTCCGGATTTGTTTTTCAAGATTTTAATTCATTCGGAATTTTTTTTTTGGGATTGTTACATTCACGATTTTTTTTTCAGTAAAGTGTAATAGACCCTTGCAAATTATCCGACCGATTAAGATATAGTGGTTAAAGCTAAATATAATTTATAATTTATATCAGAATTGATTACTATTAATTAAATTTGCCTGCCACACCTGAAAAAGAAAGGCTGACCCACTCAACTATCAAATTGTATGCGTTATATATAAAAAAATTTTATTTATTTATTAAAAGTTTTGGAAATCAAATTAACCTTATATATATATAATATCCTATATATATAAATAAATAATTGTAAATTAACCTATGAAAAAATCAAGTATCTCATTCATTACTCTGGTTTTAAGTTAATATACAATATTCGTTGTATGAATTATATATAATTTATTATTTATTTAATATTATTATATAATTATTTTTTTAATTTAATGCAAATTAGTTTTAAATCTGAATTTTTTTTGTATTTTTAATTATTTTTTTACAAAAAATTGCCTAAAGTTATGCGTTATTCAATTACAAAAATATTATTAAATTTTTATTATTTAATACACCTACTTACAAAAAAAAATATTATTTTAAAACGAAATAAAATATTATTTTAAAATTTACAAATTAGTTATAAACCAAGAATTAAAAAGAATTATGGAATTACTAATAAATTAAAAAACACTAAATATTGATGCTAATAAATTTATTTTACTAAAAATTTTGAGAATTTAAGTAAAATTTAGAAAAATTAAGTAAAACATCATTATACATGTATTTATAAAATTTATTTGTAGTTTTAAAAATAACTTGTATTAAATTTCTAATTAATTCCAGAACTAATTTTAATTTTTACAAGGACATTTTGTTATGATTTTTAATTAGCTTTCCTAATGACTATCAGAAGATTCGTTTCCAAACCTAGAGAGTATAATATTTGAATGCGGTGAAATATGTTGAATGTTCTGAACTTAAAATTCAAATTGAAATACCTCTACTTTACTTAAATTTCTAAATGTCAACACATGACTATTTGTAATTTTTTTATAAATGTCAAATTATTTGATTAAATTTTTCGAATACTCAAAATCATAAAAAAAGTCACAATAACGAATTTGAGATTGTGTTAAGTTATGATTTGGTTAAATCACATTATTTATTCGAGTTATAATACTCATATATAATAATTTTCCTGGACATAATTTTCCTTGGAAAAACTTGGAATTGTAATAAAAAAAAATTTCGAAAACTATTAGAAATAATTTTTTAACTTAAAAAGTCTAAATGTAATTATAATTAGCTGTTGGCCTGTCACAGAATGACGTTATAAATAATGACACAAAATTTTTTTATAAATTAATTGAAATTTTTTTATAGATTTATTTTTTTTTCAATAATGAATCTATTTCTCTACCTATTGTTTACCTATGTATAACTTTTTGTATACATATTTTCAAACAATGTTTCTAAGCTATGTATATTGTTTCACAACCTTCGTTTGTTGCCAACATTCTATAATGCTCGGAAAATTGTATTAAATAAATTTTTAGTTTTGAATTGAGTTTTGCATTTTTTTTTTTTTATTATACCAAATTAAGTTAAAAAAATTTAATATTTTTTTTGATTTCTATGGTACATTTCATTTGTCTTTATTTTAGTGATGAGGGAAACTTTGAAATTACTTTGATTACATTGCTTGGTTTATTTGCTTTTCAAAGTAAATCAAGCAACGAAACAAAGCGTACATTTGTCCTTCGCTGTTATTTCAGTTTTTCACTGAAAATAATGAAGACTTACTATAGAAATGCTCCTGAGAATCATAGTCTTAATTTTGAATATCACAATGTTTTACTATTTATATAAAATTTCAAAAGAAAATGTACTGAGAATTTTAAAAACTGAAATGAATTTTTTCATAAACCTTTAAAATAATTTAAATATATACTTAAAAAAATTTTTTTTATTTTTTTTTTTTTATAAAAATAAATAAATTATTTTTTGGCCTGCTTATGATAATTTATGATATTTTATTTTCTAAAATAAAGCACATCCAAAAAAACATTAATATTTTATTTTTTTATAATTTAACACATCTAAAAAAAACAACAAATATATTAATAATAATAATAGTAATAATAATTATTCAAATTTCATAAAAAAGAATTAGATAATTCCTCAAAGGAGTTCAACAGGAATTAAAATTACTAAAATTATCAAAAGCCTTAAAGTACAAACAGTATTTAAAAATTTTTAAATGAAAAATTCCTATTATATACTATGCATTATACTAAATTGATCTAATTTAGTCTAAGTAGAAATATTAACTGATAATTTTAGTTTATTTTTGCATAATATTAAATGCAATTAATTTTTTTATAAAAGTAAAGTTGAGAACTAGGAACAAAATGCTTTCATTTTGCTCTTCATATTGGTTAGAATTTTTTTTTAACTTTTACTCGATCTGATTTTAAAAAAGCTTTGTGTATCTAAAAATAAATTTTTTAATGGAATGATGGAAACCTTTATAAATGACTCTTAAAAAGTAAATATTCTAAAAAATTTATACATGATCCATGATCAAATTTTCAATTTTTTAAAATAATATGTACACGAATTATAAAAATTGATCCTTCAAATTCTAATCTCTTTTTTAAATATAAAAAACTTTTTAACACTTTTTAAACATATGAACACAACATTTTATTAACTAGAAACATTAAAATTAATTATAAACTAAGACACAACTTTTACTTAACTTCATTTACCACTTTTACACACATTTTTATTGAAACTTAAAAAATTCTATTTAGTAAATATTAAAAAAAATGTATAAAAATGTTAACTTATAAGTATATAAAAATTTTCACAAATATTTTGGGAAAATTTTTTTTTAAATTTTTCAAAAAAAATTCTTAAAAGTTTTAATTTTTTTCTATAAGTATTTTAAATATAAATTCCAAAAATATATATTAAAAATCGATCAAATCGAAAAACTAATTATGCAATATAATTAATTAATTGCTTTATAAAAAAAAAAAGCAAAAACAAAAAACAATAAATAATTAACTAAAAAAAAATAGTTAAATAAAAACAGCTTATTTAATTTATTTTATTTTTTACACTAAATTAAATAATTAAATAGAATTAATTAAAATTAAATTAAAATAATTTTTTTTAAAAATTACCTACCTTTTATTTAATACAAAAATAATATATATTTGTATATTTAAAAAAATATATAACTCCAATTGAAATAATATTATAGTATAAGTTAATAATCACGGTCTATTAAATTCATTAATAGAATTAAATTATAATTTATAATTTTTTAATTAATTAAATGCTGTTTTAAAATTATTTAATTTTTGATTTAATTTTCAATACTATTGTCCAAAAAAATTTTTTTAAAATTTAATTAAATCCATTATTTGAAAATTAAAGATCCGTTAAAATTAAAAATTATTTTTTTTTTGTAATTATGGCACAAAGGATATCGAATCCTTGTTTGAGTTATCCTTTTTCAAAAAAAAAAAACTTTATTTTATATTGCACTTTTCTAAAATTTTTGTGAAAAATTTTTTAATTTTCTTTTAGAATTTTCACTACACCTTTAAGTTGTTTTGTTTTTTTTTTAAATTAAATTTAAAATTTTATTTTCGAAATTAATTAAAAAAATTTTTAAATTTTTCCTGATTTTTAAAAAGAAATTTTAAATTTGACTTCCTTTTTTTTAGATTCTTTTGATTTTCAATTAAATTTTTTATTTTGTTATTTTTCTTTTTTTTTTTTTTTGATCTTCCGAACACTTTTCGCGGACACTGTTCGGTCAGAAGTATTTCTCAATCATTGATTGCGCCAGGTTCTTATATACCTTTATTTTCTTTTCTTGTAATATTTTCTTTTTTGTTTTTGTTGTTTTTTTTCCTTTTTGAATTTCGATTCTTATATTTTTCATTAATATATTCTTGTCTTTTATTTGTTTTTTTTTGATTTTTATTCTTTAATTCTTCTTCTTAAAAACAAAAATTTAGTGTTGAACCTTAAAAAAAAAAAAAACAACCATCCGATCCGATAATGACGTAGTTTCACTTAAATAATAACAAACGCAAAATAAAAATAAGAAAAAAATGTAATAAAGAAGTTACTTATCTCAATTTTTTTATATTAGTATGGTAACTTCTTTTTAATTTTTGTTTTTGTTCTTGTTTTTTTTTTTTTTGCTTATTATCTTTCTGTACATGTTATTTTTCCCCATTATTCTATCTACAGACAGACTATAAATTTTTATTTTGTTGTTGTTGTTGTTTTTATTTTTGAGATTTTTATTTTTTTTTTTAACTTCACATTCATTACATTCAATTTATTTGAAGAAGAAGCTCTGTAAAAAAAACAGATATTAACACGAAACTCATCGTTTTCTTCTAATTAGAGTACTTAGTACTTACCTATAAGAGATAAAAGCTGTTAAAGGTACACCATACATGTACATCATATTCTGTAATGTTAAGAAAAAACATTACATTAATATGAAATTAAAATACAAATAAAATTGAAGATTAACCTGTAATTAATGTGATCTTTAATAGGGCTTAATAATGAGATATTAATACCGGCTAAATAAAAGAACCAATTACTTTGCAAAAATACATTCACACATTGTACAAGTATGTACAAGAGTGTACATTCACATATTATTATATTAATAATAAAATTAAGTAATAATGTAGGTATAAATACTTAAAGTTATTAAGTTCTTATGTTACAAATATTGGAATTAAAAATTACTCGATCATCAATATTATATTTATGTATACATTAATGTTAAACCTTTATAAATTAAATGTTAAATTGTTAAAAGGTAAATGATACCATAACAAAATATAAATTGAGGAGATCTTCTCTGATTGAAAATAACAAAAAAAAAAAAAAAAAAAAAAACAACAACAAAAAAAAAACACAATATCAAATGAAATAAGAACAATCAAAAAGAGAAAGAGAAAATAATAAAAAAAAAATAAAGTACAAAAAATATATATATGGTCATTTTAATTGAATGTTAAAAAGAGGTTAACAGAATGTTTATGTTGAATGCTTAACAGGTAGGTACTCCCAGGTATAAAAGAAAAGAGAAATAATTATGATATTCTTTTGTAAAGATAAAAAATTCTTTTCTGTGAAAATTTTTTTTTTGCAAATGTTGGCAGAACTGTTTTTTTTTTGTTTTTGTTTTTTTTTATATTACGAATTGATTTTCTCTTAAATTGAATTAATGTTAATATTGATTATATTTAACAGAGTAACTCCATTTAACAGTAGGTTATCTCAATTATAAGAGATAAGGTAAGCTTTTAAATGTAAAAATTTTTTTAAAAGTGTGTTCCCTTCCAGTTTACATTGGAGTTATGTAGTTATGTTGAAGATGTTATTTAGGTATTATTACAGCATGTTTTATGAGATGAGATGAGTAAATTATAGATGTAGGTAATATTTCATATTAAGTTAGGAAAGGTTAGGTTTTGTATTTTCTTATTATTAGGTTTATAGGTGAAGTGATAAGATTCATCTTAGGTTGCGAGAAGGTTACAATAATAAAAAAAAATGATAAATGATTAAATGATAAGTACCTACTTGATAAAGATAAAGAATTAAAATATAAATGTGATTATATAGTAATTTAAAAGTAATTTTTATTAATTCATAATAAATTTGTTATTGTTGTTGTTGTAGGTGATAGAAGATGCCGCGAATGAGGAAATGTTTTTGTTTTGAGATTTGTGTTTAAATTTTTGACAACCGGTGATTAAGGTTTTATCAAATTAGTATGTATGCAAATTTTGACTGAAGGTATTTTAATTAAATATATTAATTTAAAAAAAAAATTAAAAGAAGTTTGATAGGTACTTTAAAAGTTAGGTAATTAAGAGTGTAGAAATTTGTTTGTGTAATTTTTTAATAAATTATTGTTACTAAATTGACTGGTATGTTTTTTGACAGTTTTCGTTTTAATTATTTCATGTTAATTTGTTATTATATTTTTTATATTACTTTTGAGGTGATGTGAAAAAGGGTTGCAAATAAAATGGTATGCATTAGAATATAATTTATTAGTATGTATACTTTTTGTTACTTTTATATTGATTACATAATTAGAATGTAATTAATTAAGTCAACTCTCATATTAATTTAGAATTAATAGCAATAATTAGTAATATTATAATACTTTAGCAGTTTGAGCTTATAGAGACTTTTTAACGAAAACACTTCAATGAGTATGTCTTGAAATTATAAAAATTTCAATTAGAATCGGGTACTAGTTCAGTGATGTATTATCGGGTACTAAGCTTAAAAATATGTAGATTATTTTAGGTTTTTGGTTGTTAAAAATGTATTAATTTTAAATTATTAAAAAATTGTTAAAGATTTAAATTTCCATAAAATTAAATTATGTATTAAATATATTATGTATTAAAATATTTTTTATTAATAATAGAGATGTATAGTACAATAGAAAATGATAGTTGAAATGACTCGAAAACATGTTAATAGTTTTCCTAAGAGACACCCTGCTGTTTACAAACAAAAGGCAAATAAAAATTTATTTAAATAGTTACAATTCTTCACTGGATTTTTTGAAACATTTAAACTGTACGCTGTTCCTTTAAACAAACTTAAATCACATCCTTCTAAAAACAAACTTAAAGCTGGGAACTTAAGATTTGATACAAAAAATTTAGAGAAATTAAATGAATAAATAAATTAATTATAATGAATAAATAAAATAAATAAATAAACTTAGAAAAAGGTTTTTGCCATTTTCCTTTAAAATAACTTTACAATACATGTAATAATCCTGTTATTTACACAAAAATTTTTAAATTAACTGTAGTAAAGATATATAACATATCTATATCTAAGTGAAAAATTTATAATAAATTGTATTTGAAGTTATGAAGCAAAATAAATTAAATGAAATAAAATGAAAAATAAATAAATGAAATTAGTACAATTCAGTTTTGCGGATGGGAAATTGGGATTGGCATAACGGATCATGCAGGATAAAAGGAAAACTTTTTTAGGGGAATATTAGGGAGAAAGATGTTAATATTCTTTTTAATTTTAATTAAGTCATAAGAATACGAACTATCAACTTAAATGGGAACATATGGAAGAATATGATTCCATAATCTCGTGTGCAAAACAAACGAGTTTCCATTAACCGTGGTATGCCATCCTAACAATTCAACACAGTATGAATGACCATCCGTCGTACTCGTTGTTTCACGTTGAAAAACTTTTTGAGTGTTGGAGTTATAATGTGTTCGTCCTGATAAGGTGTAAGGACTGCACTCCGATGGCTAAGTGGAGTGAGCGTTGAAGTAACACTGGACTCATTTAAGATAAATAGCTCTTTTCTGCACTTTATCAAGATATCCCATCGCCCATTGGAGAGCATCAACCCAATTATGTGCATTATACTCTATTATTGGTTTAATAAATGTTAGAAATAGATAAGATAAAACTAGCAATGAAACTTAACTATAAATTACACTTTAACTTCGTGTAGGTATATAAATAGGGCGTGTTAAACTTCCATTACCCTTCAAATTAATTTTATAAATAATGTCTTCAAATTCGATCCATTACACTTCATTTTGCCTTCATAAATACTTGCGACAGAAAGACCTGTGTGGGTGTTTGAAAGAAGAGCAACATAATAATGTGCTTAATTTTAACGAAAACAAGTAATTAAACTATAAACTATAAATTTTAAATATCTAACTAAACAAATAAAAGCGTCAAATATTAGTCTTAAAAACTAGATAGCTAAGTTTAATCTACACTTATACGTTGTCTTCTCTTTGTTTTTACATTCCATATAGATAAAAAAATTTCTTAGAATACCAAATTTGATTTATTGGTTAATTTATTTGAAAATATATAAGTCATAAAAAATTATTTTGTATAAGTATGATAATTGAATTATTTTGCCTTTAGGCTTGAATAATGTTAATAATAATTTGATATTATAAAAGAACTGTTAAATCAAGTTTTATAGTAAATGTGTGTAGGATTGTGTTAATGTAACATAAAACTAGGTAGATTATGATAATTGAAATCGGATTAAAAGTTAATGATCTTAAATGCTAACTTGTTTTTAACTTAATACATATTTGATATAATAAAGTTAATTTTGTAAGTCAAATTAATTAAAAAATTAAGCTTAATACTAAGTAGTTTATAATAATATGTACTTTGTTAATTTAGAAATAAATATTTATTCAGTTTTATATATGTACTAAATACAAAAAACTATTTTACTACTAAAAAGTTTTTCGGAAAATTAATTAAATATTATAAGAAAAGTGTGCGGTGATTTAGAAGATTATTTTATTGTACATCAGTATATGTTTGATAAACCCGGTTAGAAGAGAATGATGAAAGATATACTGAGTTTATAATATGTATTATTTGAAGATATTTGTAATAAAATTATATTCCAGTGGGAGTTATTTAGAGGCTATGTATAAATAGAAATTTTTTAGAATCTTTTGGAAAACTTTGAAACTCTTCTAAGTTAGCTATCCGAGATTCTTTGAGTAACTTCTTATGTCTCCTTTTTCAAAACCTTTTTCAATATGAGGTTTTCAATATGAAGATCTACAGTTTCTTCATATTATAAAAAACTCAGTATATATTACCATCAGTATATGATCAGTATATCAAATGAACCTGGATAATATCGAAAACCTTCTAGGTCAGCTGATCGACATTCTTAGAGTAACTCTTATGTCCCCGTTTTCAGAACTGCCTACAGAATGAAGCTTTCGATGCAAATGTACAGTTTCTTCAAATCATATAAAAGTTTAGTAAATGTTACCATCAGAATATTATCAGTATATCAAATGAATCTGGAAAATATCGAAAGTCATCAAAAGCTCAGCTACCCGAGATTCCTTTTGGTAACTTCTTATGTCTCCTTTTTCAAAACTTACTATAGTAAGAGGCTTTCGATACAAATCTACAGTTTCTTCATATTATAAAAAACTTAGTATATATTACCATCAGTATATGATCAGTATATCAAATGTACCTGGAAAATATCGAAAGCCTTCTAGGTCAGCTGCCCGAGATTCTTTTGGGTAACTTTTGTTTCACCTTTTTCAAAACTTACTTTAGTATGAGGTTTTCGATACAAATTTGCAGTTTCTTTAAATGATATGAAAGTTCAGTATATCTTACTACAAATGAACCTGTAAAGCATTTAAAGTCACTTATATGTCAGTTGCTCGACATTCATTTGGGTAACATTCTTTTGTCCTCTTTTCCAAATATAGCTTTAGAATAAAACTTTTAATACAAATACTCAGTTTAGTTTGAATAAATGGATTACGAGGGAAATTAGAGGGAAGCTTTTGAGTAAAGAGATTTAGAATCGCGATCGGGTTTTAAAAATTAGTTTCCATTATAAAAATATTTTGTCCCACCTACAAATTAGATTAACTACAAAAACAAAATTCTAAGTTTCAATATTTGCAAATTTTCGAAACTTAAAAGCTTAAATTTTTATTAATTTGGCCTAAATATAATATAATATATGCATATATTATTGAATTTATTAATTAAAAAAATATATTGACCACATATTTTAAAATTGACTAAAAATATTATGACTTCTGCACAACAAATATACATATTCATATATTGTCTAATTTAAAACTTTTTAAAAATTTTTTAATTGATAAAATTTACATAAATAAATAAATAAACTTGAAAATTTGATATAATCGTTAAAATACATTAAAATAACGTGTATTAAATATTTTGTTTTTTTTTTCCAAATTTTTGACTCACTTTTTCTGAGTCAAACAATTTAAGCGTTCATTGACATCAAAAAGAAGTTTTATTTTCTAATAAGTGTAGAAAATCCCAAAAGACAAATTCATTTTGGAGCTAGAAATAAAAATATCTATATAGAAGATAAAATTAATAAGATTTTTTAATAGTTTAGTTAGAATATGATAATTAGTTGAAAATAATTGATTCCATTTAAGGGAAAGGAATTTGCGTAAATATATTTTGAGAGTAAAGCTTTTAAACTATATAAGTACTAAGTAGATTGATAATCAATTTTTAAGATTTATTATTAAAAAAAAAAATGATTAAATAAAAATTCAAATGATAATTAAATATTTAAATATTTGGTTTTTTAAGTCAAATTTATTAAAGTGACAAAAAAATTTCAAATATTTGGAATTTGATTTTGTACAATGATAATAAAACTTATTGTTTTGTATTATAATAATAATGATAAAATTTAAAAAAAATATATTATATAGAAAATATGAAATTTATACTTAATAATACATATTTTATAGTAAATAAATATTTTTTTTAAGCCTAAGGGTGCGTTTATGTTGGAGCTGCGATAAGTGATAAGACCGTCGATAAGAGCATAGAAAAAGTGATGCTCTTAAGGTGTGTTTATATTGGAGCTTCGATTGTAGCTGTAAACTAAATTAAATTTTACCCTTTTAAATAAAATTTTATTAATATTATTTTTTGATTCACTTATTTTAAATGAAAAATAGTTTTAAAAAAATTCAATTAAACTAAAAATATTACAAATTTCTATATTGAATGTTGAATTGAATAATAATTTAAATTTGCTTCGATTTTTACAATAAATGCAATCATTTCATTTTATAACTTGTAGTTTCTATCCATCAGGTCCCAAAAGGGTTGTTTGAAAAATATTTCACTGATCAGAAGGTCAACGTCCATAATTAATTGAATAAAATTTTAAATTAATTTTATTTATTGAAAATTTAAAAAAAAAAAAACAAAAATAGAACTACCTTATAAATTAAAAATAATATTTGTTATTTTATTATGTTATAAAATGTATTATTATTGCACCTGCTTGAGATTTTGTATTCATTATGAATACATTAAAGCAACGTCCATCGTCAACAAATTTTTCATGGAGTAACTTTTCAACATTCAATAGAATAAACATTTTGGCTGGTAAATTTTTTTAACCGATCTCCTCAATATCTTTAAGAAATATGTAAATCCTAAAATGCTTTATAAAATACAAATTACAATGGATTGCCCCTAAAATATCTTTACTTTATAACATATTCATAAAATTCAAAATAGAGTTATTTGTTTTATAATCGATTTTAGTGTTAATTAAACGTACAGTATCATCAATATTTTATTTCATAATTTTTTGATCCAGGATCTTGTTTGGAACCTACATATACTCTACGATGTTTTTACATTAGTGAATATGTTGTATTTCACAAATTAGAATTTAAAAAAATTACAAAATGTTAAACAAAATCTAAACTTCACTCGAGATGACTTTTAAATGAAATTTTTATAATATACTCCATACAAAGAAATTGCATATAAAAAGGCGTTAAAAATTTACATAAAGGATGGAAATTTTATTAAAATAATAAAAAATTTAAATCCAAGCAGCTTAATTTAATAACAAGATTATAATCTGAATTCTATTACTTAAAAAATGTCATCACAATAAATACCAACATTATTAACAAAAAAAAAAAATGACTAAAAATGACTAAAATTTAACATATGACTAAATTGTCAAAAAATTATTTCAATATATTTTGTATAAAACACTAAATAATCAATATCTTATCAATAAATGTCAAGTAGATGAACTTATAAAAGAAAATGAAATTTCAACACCTACATTTTATTTTCATATATGACATATGTCATCATTAAAATAATATTTTAGATAATTCTTTTAGATTTTATATACGTCAACTTTCTTTTTCAAATAAAATTTTGTATGGTATCTTAAATACTAATACTAATAAAATGCAATGTCATATTGATACATATGGTATTTTTTTTTAAAGTTCAAATATTCTATAAAGTATCTTAAGATTATTTTGTTTATTTTTATAAAAGTTATTATACATTGTGTTTAGTTCCTTTATCTCTGTGGTTTCATTCATTAAAATAATTTTAAATATTTTTACCATAAGAAAATAAAAATTTTTAAGAGCTTCCTTAACTTTAAAACCTTAATTTAAAAAAAAAAAAAAAAAAACAAAAAAAAATACCCCAAAACAATATTTGAATATTTCAATAAATTGGGTTTGTTTTAATTTGTTTTTTTTTTTGTTTTTGTACAAAGTTGTTTGACTGCTTCAATAATTTTTCAGATTTAATATGAATTTTTTTGTCTGTGGTCAATGACTTTGATAAAAAAAAAGTCACCACAATAATAATAAAAAAAAATCAAAAAAAAAAAAAAAAAATATTTTAAATAATGGTAAAATTTTTTTTTTTTTTTCAATTACCCATATTTGAACTAAACAAGTTGAGCGATACGATGCGATTTGATAATAGTAAGCTGTCAATATAATAATGACGAATAATATGACAATAAAATACGCAAAGGTATATTGTTACATTTTTACATTTTAATTGTTTTGATTTTTTTTTTAAATGTATATATAATTTTTTTTTAATGAGTTTTTTGTTGAAATATTCATTTGCTTTTAAAAATGTAAATATCGTTTTTTTTTTTTAAATAATGGAGCACATAATTTATAATGTAAATATGTATATAAATTATATTTATCGTTATTATAATTTTAAGATTATAAAATTGAGTGTTCAATTTAAACTGTATAAAAAATAAAAATCAGTAAACTTATAAATATTAATATTAAAAAATATGAATAAATTAAGTAAATTAAATAAATATATTTCATTGTTGATTCTATATTTAATTTGGCTACTTAATTATGTTAAAATGTTTTCCTGATTCATAAAATGGAGAATAAATTAAAAAATTTTGTTGAATTATTCAATTGATTAAAAGATTTTCTTAAATTTAAAAGCGGTTCTTTAAATTTAAGAAAGTGTCTCTCAGTTTTAACCATTTTTGCTTATATAGTAAAATTCTAAATAAAATTCCAAATTTTGGTAGAATTCAAAATTTAATTCCTTGAACCTAAAAAAGTTGGGGGAAGGGGAGTAGTTAGGATTAGATCCTTGAGAAATTGGGCAACCTTCCCCATAGAGGGGCTATTAGGACTTAAAAATAAAAAAAATTACGGTTTTTATAAGAAAGTAGTAACTTAGTCATCAACGTATACATTTCCTAAATTAAACGTTAAAATTGAAGCTTCAACATTATATTCCGATAAAATACTCAGTTGCAACCCTTGGTTTTTTTCATCACTTGTTTAATTTTAAATATTGGTTGGGATCTAATTTTAAATTTTTGAAATTGTGTGAATTTTAATGGAAGAAAATCACATATTGTGAGAAAAATATTTGAAAATATGAAATTGTGTGTAATGGCAGCCGAATTTAATATATAAAATTTTTTATAAAGTTTTATATAGTTTTATATAGTAGGATTAACACTCGGAATTTTTAATTGTATTTAATTCGGTTTATTGCAGTTTAATTGTCGTGATCGAACTGAGCTTAATGAACTATCTACAATGACGCTCTCATGTCGCTCTCATTCCGCTCTCATTCCACTCTCATTACGTAGTAAAGAAAGGAGTGTCCACAATGAAATGTACATGACAGCGTTTTTGATATTGTTTTGTTTTCAAATTTCATGAATTAAAAAATATTCAATAGTTTAAAGTTTATTGTATAGCTATTTTGAATAATGGTTTGATATTATTAAAGGCAAGATAGAAAAACAATTCATAATTTTATTAATTTTTTATTCTGATATATATTTTTTTATTTCAATAAAAAATATTTATTAAAGTTCAATTATTTGTCATTTGAATTTCGTAAAAAAAGCGAAAAAGTTAAAAGTAAAGCAACTTTTTTAATAACTGCGTAATGACTGCGACATGGCTGCGTCTATTGTAGACTCATTTAATTCAATACATTTAACTTAGTTTGACAGATAGCTACGTGTAGAGAGCGGAATGAGAGCGTTCATTGTAGATGGGCTATAAAAATTAGGAATATTAATTAATTATTTACAATGATGAATTTATTAAAGTAATACTATCAAATAACTTATATGTAATTGTAATCTGATTAATTTAATTGTAATCATTATTTAATAACTTAAATGTAATTGTAATTTAATTAATTATGTATCGCTTGAGAAATGGTGTGATGGTATTTTTGTGAGAATAAATGCAAGAATCACAACACATAACAGATTCCATTATCAAGTTTACATTAACATCATAATAAATATGTTGCATGATACTTCTATGACAGTTACAATTATGAATTTTACTTTTATGTAACAATATTAAATATGAAAATAGAACTGTAGATAAAAAATAAAAACATATCACTATAAATAGTAAGAACAAAATCTATTGTAGTAGCATCTGACAATATAACCATGCACTCTTAATCACTAAAATTGTATTTTGGCATACTCTTAACATTGGAAAGCAAGGTTAAAATTAAAAATTAAGTCTATGTTTAATTTCATTGCAGTATTAAGTTTATATTATGCTATTAAGCCTCTGCCATAGGTATATGATAAACCAGGTGGGAAATGTTATTTATTTATTTATTTGTACCAGGACAATAGTAAATATTGCCTGATATTATAATGGTCCTTTATCTATTTAGCATTTGCGTTTCTTAGATTAAATACTTTCTATTTATTTTAATTACAACAATGCCTCATTGATCTAAAGGACCTAAAGGCCCCAGCGTTGAAATATTTTTCCGAAATTTATCCGAAGTTTGTCTTTCGTATCTATTCGTGTGTAATATAATCTCTCTGATAAGTAATGAGGTCTTTAGTATATAGAGGCATTGACTACAATATTAATTATTTTGTTTATTTTATATAATTGTATATTTAAATTATATTTGGTCACCAAGGGAATTTGTAAACAAAAATTAATGTGCATTTTGTAGTGCGAATTGAGATAAGATCGCAAAAATTTTAAGTTTAACTTTTTCCAAGTCTATGGGCAAAATAATAAAATATTTTTGTTAATATTTATTTTAAAACTAATACTGTCGGATATTCTAATCTAATTTTTGATTTAATTTGAAATATAAATTTTTTATTCATTGGGTATATTTTCACATTAAAAAACGTATCGCAAGTACCATTAGCATATGAAATTCAATGAAAAATCGATGTATATTAAAACTATTTCAGTCCAAGATCATATGCATATACAATGAATTTTTATATCCTTCAAGTTGGTATGATTTGTTGTCAAATTATTAATCCGCGTTTATTGACGCAATTGCCGAAATACAACTCTAAAAATTCGTCACTGGATTGTGTTTCACGTATAGGATGTAAATGGATTCTTCTTGTGAGTTCCCAGTGCCAGCTTAAAAAAAATACTCTTTTCAGTCAATCAACAATCGGAAGATTTTATAAACGCCTCCAACTTAAAATATTCAAAAGAACTTATTTTCGGAATAAATTATTTGATTTATTTGCCCCAGCTTAAAAAGAAAAACTAAAATGAGGATATTAAATTATAAGAATACTATATATTCTCATTTATGACTGATAAGTAATTCATTACATTCATTTTAGAATATTAAATAAGTTCAGAACTGTTTTAATAAAATTTTATGCAAAACATTATATCAACATTAGCATATGACAATTTATCAAAACTTCAACATTATTGTACAGAGTTCCAAGAAATCCAAAAAAAAAAAAAAAAAAAAAAAACAAAAAATCACTTAACTAGGACATGTCATCACAATCTTAATTATGATCTTTCAAGTACGCCAAATACTCCAGGTCGCATCTTAAAACAAATAATAAAAATAAAATTCTTATTCATCACAAATTCTTTTTTTTTTCTTCGGGCGAAATAATTTCACTTTACTGTTCTTGTTTTAATTTTTTTTTTTCTTTTATTTTATTTTTTTTTCTTGTGCAAATTTCTACAATACTTTCACAAAAAAAAAAAAAAAAAATAAAAACTTAAAAAAAAATCAAATTTATGAGTCCAAGTTCTTAAAAGTGAAATATATTAAATTTACATTGAAATCCGGTAATTCTAAATATTTGTTTTTTAAATTGAATTTAATAAAAATGAGGAAGATTATAGTTGCCCTTGTCAACTGTAAGATACTCGTGCGAACCATCTGGAGGAATTGGAAAAATAGAAAAGTAGAGTTGGGGGAAAGGTTAGAAACGATCTCGTATAGGTTTTTTTTTTTTGAAAAGTTGTACATTGTATAATGGCTTATTTCTATCAGGGGGTAACACATTCGATGGAATTATGTTCACATGATACATAAGTTCTATATTAATTTTTAAAACAACCTGAGAGTTTCAACGGTGTAGAAATGACCACTTGTAGCTTCTCTAGTATTAAGCTGAAATTATTCTAAGGCCAGGTATTATTGATTTAATTTCAATTGAATAATTATCAATACCCACAACAGCATATCTTGTTTAAAATAAAATAAAACATCAAATTCCTGACGATATATTAAAGATATATTGAAAAAATTTGGAGCTCTCCAAAATGTGGTCCGAATAATGTTCAAATTTGCCAACGCATTTACTCGATTACTTTACTTGCCCATTTATAACATAAATTTCGTAACCTGGATAGCTTCACGGATATCAGACTGGGAAATTTGTGTGGCAGCTTCCTAAAAAGAGGATCCATAAATATTTTTAACCATCTAATAAATAAAGACGGACGGACCGACAGGCGAATGAACCACAACCTCCGGGAAGGTTGAGACGTACATACATAGCTTAGTCGATTTAATTTTCAATAACAGATCCGATCCATATACATTTAAGTCTCTATATATTATATCTACCTCAATGCGTTACAAACGGACACGGAGTTTTAAAATACCCATGAACATTAGTTCGTACAGGTACTGAATAAAACAAAATATAAGCCATTTTACAAGCGTTATACATATGTTACAGACATTAAAGAGACAATTTATTATAAATTTGTGTAATAAAAAGTAAAACTCTTGATCATGTTCTTACTTATAAAAAAAAATAAATAAAACTTTTGAAGAATTTATAAGATATACGAAACGATCTACTTTTTAGTGGTAGCCCCAAACAGAACATAATAATTTTTTTCTTTTTTTTTTTTTTAGATACAAATTTTACACGAATACATGATTAGAATAATCAATTTTTTTTGATTTTTAAATTTTTTGAATTGAAAATTGCACAAAATATCAAATAAATTTTTTTTTTTTTGAAAGAAAACAATTCGGTCATTTCTTATATCCACCTACCTATCAACCTAATTATAATTAAAATAAAAATAAATTATTTTAACTATGTTGTACCTGTCTGCTAATAAAACAAAACTGTTTTAATATTATAAAATTACCATATTTTGATCGTTATTAAATCAAAAAGTAAAAAAAAATCAAAATCATAACTAAATCGATAAAAAGACCAAGGGTTTTAACAAAGCTCATTTCTCAAATTAAACATTGTCCCGTAATAAGTATTGGGTAGTAGTTTCTTTAACTATGAGGAAACTCTTTGGAATCTAGGAATACCTGTAACAAATCGTGAATTCTGTTTGAAACTTAATTACTTTAAAATAATTTGGACTGGTATTCAAGTTGCAGGTGCTTAAAAACATAAAATTTTAAGTTTTTAACCCTTTACAGCCATTTTGCAGCGGACGAAACCAAAGTATTTTTTTAAATGACTCGAGGATCTAGTTCTTCTTAAAATTTGAAATTTCTAACTTTTACTGTTTGAAAGATAGAAGGTGGAGGAAATTTTTGCAAAAATTGAGATTCACATAACGGTAAATTAAAATACTGTATAGCGCAACTTTATATATACAAGGCTTGCAAAATCAGCAGCTGTGGTTTGGTCATTCCTCACTGAAGATGTATACATTATAGAACTTGTATTATAACAATTTTAGTATAGAAATTTTCCGAACTTTGGGGGTCTGTAGTTCCGTAACAGATGGAGGCAAAGAAAAAATATATTTATTTTACAATAACTCTTCATAATTGAAGTTTCAAACTGGGAAGCAGTTTTGTAAACACTGAGATACCAAACTTACCGATAGATGGACAGGTTGAAATTAATAAGCACATTTTCGAATCGAATTTTTTTTGAAAATTTGCGAAATATCTTTTTAATGAAAGCTTCCAATAAATCAGTAGCTACTTTAAAAGTATGTTTTAGTTTTTTTTTAATAGAATACCTACTAGAATATCTAGTGATAATCAAATATGACACACTAAACAATAAATAACATGATGTTAATCATCAGTAAAATACTATAAAACTAGTTGAATATTATATTATAATGTATTCTAAATTAATTGGTTGAAGATTTGAAATTATAATAGAATTGTCAACTTTTTGTTATGGGAAAGGAGACACAACAAAAAAAAAACTAATTTATAAATTAGTCGGTTTAAAATGAAAAGAAAGAAGGTAAAAAAGAATGATTACTGATTACTGATTAGTGATTAGTATAATCATAAATATTGTTATTGTGTTCTTCCCAAAAGTTAATGATAAAAAAATATTTTTATGTTGAAGATGTGATAAAATTTATTAAAATTTATGAAAGTTTTTTTAATAAAGGCGCATACCTATTTAGAGCAGTTGAATATACTCACTTATAATTTAGAATTTAATCTTAATTATGAATTGGATAAGATATGGTATTGTCTTTTAATTAATTGATTAAATTTTAAAAATAAAAATATTCTTATGGGCTATTCGATTCTGTAAGATTGTAATAAAAGGGGAAAACATAATGATTTTGAAAGAAGAGGGTCTATTTTTAAAATTGTGTGGTGAACAAAGTCTTTTCATTGTATACATTTTTAGAAAAATTGTTTGGCCTCGTACCTTCAAAAAGAGGAGAAAAGTAGAATTAAACTAATTTGTTGAAACTGAATTAAAACAATGAAGCAACTGTAAGTAATGAAACAACAGACAGTTACCAATTTTCACATTCCTATCTTTATTAATTTGGAAGCTATGTTGTAAAAGTGTGCATGAAGTTTTAGAACAGCAACTCCAATTGATCCGAAATTTAAGGAACACAAAGTTAAAATGGGAAGAAATCCCCTTGTACCAAATTTGAAGCTTCTATCTTCTTCAATTCCGCAATTATGCTCGTTTGGACTCATTTCAAGCAAAAACTTTTATAATCCGCACGCATGGTCTGATCTCGCCCATTTTCAATACCTGTCATTATTTCGTCAATAGTAACCTGCAGTATAAATTTGATCGAGATAGCATATCTATATTTTGATTTATAGTACCCAAAAATATGTTCGTTTGCCTTTGAATCGGTCAAAATATTCCAACATCCGAACCCATAGCCCGATGAAGTTAATTTTTAATTTCCAACTTAATTTTGTTGCTGCGGTATAAAAATATAATAGAAATATTATCTTCGTTCTTTGTCATCTTTGACAACCGTTATCTTGTTTATATATATATACCTATTGATTGATCGAATCTGTGACATTAAAAACAAACTTTAAGGCATAAAAAGTTAAAAATATAGATTCCAAATTAGTTTCCAGTATAATGTTTTCTAATTTCCTTCAATTTTCTAGCAACATTTTTTCGGATTAAAACAAGTTCGAATTGGGAGTTAGTTATTAGTGATACTGAATCTCCTTTCCCACCTCTGTACCGCAGGTCTTAACCTAAAGTTTTGTTAAAAAATGGCGTGGTTTTGTTGTGTTAAGGTCGCATAATACCTAAATGAAATCAGCATAGATGTAATGGGTAGGTTTCGAAGCTTCCGCTGTCCTTGTTAATAAAAGATGCAAAAAGTGATTGGCCATAGAGTTTTGTGATAGAAATAATTCTTGGAAGAACATTTAAATGAATTTTTAATGGAAAATTATATTTGAGATGATAACAACATTTTAATTTAAGGGTATTATTAATGTCATATCTCACAAATGTCGTAGTAATAAAGCGCCGTCTTCATGTGGAAGGTCTGGGGTTCAAACCCCGGTCAGATCATATCTATAAATAATTCTTGTGTAAGATTATAGATGGTGCACAAAGTTAACATTTGTACATTCATATTTCATAACCTTATACAATAGCTACAGCCGAGTAATCAACGGCTTAGTGAATATTATGATTAAAGAAACTGAAGCCTAGTTTAAAATAAACTTGATGAATGCCCTATACTCCTTAAAGGAGTGGAAAAGGAATAAAAAAAAAAATTAATGTCCTATGAAGTCACTTATTAACAATGAAATGTTAAGTATCAAATATTCATTTTTACCAAAAACAAGACAATTTGGGGGACTATTAACAACTGTTGATATCAAAATTGTCCATTTGAATAAATTGAGCTGTTAGAACAACTAGTTGACCAATTATTACCACAGCAAATTTAATTCTATTTGAAAAGTGATCAGCAGATGCACCATTCGAAAATATAAATTGCTAAAAAAATTATTTTTTACTTAAAGATATTGTTTTTGATTAAAAAAACAAATTTAAAAAAAATATACTGAAAGAATATTATAAAGTAGTTATCTTTCTATTATAGAAGCTTCTTTTGTATTTTACTAATCAAATTGTACAAAATACGCATCTATAGTGTAACAAAAACCGATGGGAATTGAATTGAAAATTTATGTTAAGATAAAAATACACCTATGAAATACGTAAAACTCAAGAGAATCAATTTAATTCGGTTTTTGAATAAAACAAAATAAATTATTTTAAAATGAAAATAAACCTCAGAGTGTACTCCTGTTGACTTTTCAGGATGAATTATAAGTAGTTTCAATTTTTCAGTTCACACTGGTACAGTGTGTTGATCCTTCAGAATGTAATTTTTATAAGTTGAAGTGATGAACGTCTGATTGTTCGTTCTATTCCTAAACTTTGTCTAATTCCCGGAACTCAATAAGGCGTTTTATAATGTAGAGCTAAAGTAGGGATAGACATATCTATCGTATTTTTGGTACAGTTATTGTAACCGTCAGAAAGAAGCAACCTCTGAGTGCATCCATCTGATCGATTCCGGAAGCTTCCAATAGAGCCAAAGGTCGCGGTTTCGTGTACCTTCCAGATAACTGCTAAGAAGCGAGAGCATACTCCCGAAATTTATAAAGGACATTGTGCTACAAGGGTACTTCTGATTTAGGTACCTCCCACACATCTCAGCAAAACCAATAAGCATATTTTGAAGTTAATAAAGAAGACACGTTAAATTTAATTTACAAGGGCATTCCTTCCTATATTATTGAACATTTTTTTTCCATTTATTTCAGTTGTAGGGTAATAATAAGTCGGTTGAATAGACTTACTGTTGCTATATTATTTGTTTCATGTTACAATACCTTTTCTTTTAGTTGTTTTTTTAAATTATAAAAAGCATAATACAATTCGAATTTGATCAACTAAAGTTGTAAATGGTTATTGCGTGTAATTGCAATTCACCACAAATTGTAATTTTCAGTAAAAATTTATTGGCGCAATTTTTCACTTTATTTCACTGTCCTTTTCTTTTATTAAATGTAAATGGATGAAGATTGTACCTCTCACATGTGGAGACATTAGTATATTAAATTTCTTCAGTGATTATTTAAATGTAATGTACTTTGAAATATAATGCAATGTAACAATCTTTTGCATTAAAATTAAACTATAACTGTCTGTTATTTCGTTATAATTTCATCATCATTCATTTAGGCCACGAATACGGTGTGTAATTTTTTTTCAATAAATTTATTAAACATCGGTGTACCACTGTCAAACGCTTGGTTAGGGACGCACCTACAGAGGGCAGGCGACTTTTTAAATATAAATTAAACTCATAAGTTTTAAACATTGCCCTCAAAATTCTTAAGCCTCTCTGTTTACATAACTATTGTATCATTTTCCGATATATTTGATATTTTATACAGCTTAACTTATTGGTTTGGCTGAAAACTTTTGCAGAATTGATCCAATGCATTATTGACAACTGAATAATCGACCAAATAATATTGATAAGTAATTTTTGTATTAAGTTGTAAATATTTAACAAAACAAAAGAAAAAAATGATCAATGAACATGATCTTAAATTGTATGAAATGTCGCTGTGAAACAGAAACAAATGAAAATTATTATGCTAATCTTATAATAAATCTGGTGGCGAATACAATTACCATAAATAGAACGCGAAGATTTGAACAATTCAGAAAAACAAAAATGCAGTTTCATTAAAAAACTGAGCAATAACGAATTATTTCACGTTTCATTTTAAAATTCAGTTGTAATAAGTGATCTTTTGAATCATGGTAAATTTTTAACATTATCAACTTGAAGATTAATATAAGGACAATAATAGTTTAAGAGTTGCAATTTGTTTTAATACGAATTAGTGAGAAAATAAATTGATTGTATGGGTGTTAAAAACATTTGTTAATAATAAACACGATAAAAATACAATTTGATTGGATTTAAGGCAAAACCTGTTTAATTTTATGCAGATTAAAAATAAAAAAATTAATAAATAATTCTATCAAATATTATATTAAACTATTTAAAAGGAGTAAAAAACAATTTTTCTTCAAAATAAAGGGCTGACACTGATATTGAATAATTATACTTTATTAAAACGAAGATTCTAAATAAAATCGTGTCTTAATAGATTTTATATTAAATTTATTTTTAAAATTGATTACGAACTAAATATATGCTAGTAAGACCCTTGTGCAAGTGAACTGTTTCTTTTTACACCTTTTTGTAAAGTATTTTATCTCTTCTAGCATTTATATTGTCGTTTTTAAATAATTTGCAAGTTACTTCATCGTAATTCTTTGACTATTTTAATAAATGTTACCAAACACCAAACCTGTTAATAGACTCAACACCATTTTTATGGTGTTTCACGCAAATAAAATTTGGAGTCAACCGTTTAAACCGTATCTAATTTAAAGTAAAGTAACAAAAAATCTATAAAAAGCCGCTGTGCCGTAATGGGTAAACGGAACTCAACATAAAAATTTTTGAAACTTTCTCTTTGGCAAAGCTGTATTGCGTAAAATTGGAAGTAATTTTCTTCCAAAATTTTGTTTTGACGTTCGTCGGGCCCGCCCGCGGTTTAACAAATTCCAAGTCTGTTATTATAGTTAACTCCATTCTCAAAATGGAGCGGAACACATATATAAAATTTGAAGAAAACCGGTTAAACAGTTTCTACTTTAGGGTAAACCAATGAAAAAACCTATAAAAAGCTGTTGGACTCGAATGGGTTAACGGAACTCAACAAAATTTTTTTTGAGGCTTTCTTTTTAGCCAAAGCAGTACTTCGCAAAATTGAACAAAATTTGGTTCCAAAATATTTTTTAACCAACCGTCGAGCCGACATGGGTTAATGAATTCCAAAACGGTTAAAATTGTCAGATCAATTCTCAAAGAGCATCACGTATACAAATCAATCGGTCAAACCGTTTTCATTTTAGAAAAAAAAAGTTGAAATACTTGCACCACAGCTCCAACTTGGCGGTCCGTTAGAGGAAAATTTTTGGCCCACGACTTCTTTTCGTACTCAAAAACCTCTATATACAAATTTTGATAAAAAACGGCTTAGCAGTTTAGGTGTTTATTCGCTACAAACAAACAAACAAACAAATAAACTTTTATATATATAGATGCATCTTGATATTAATTGTCTTTTAGTTATTTGAATTTTTAATCGGTTTGGAAAGGTTGCTAGTTGCTACTTATAAAAAAGTTATTACTTATAAAATGGTTTTCAGCTTAGTGCTATAAAACTTTTCTAAGCAAATTTAAAAAAAATTGTTTTGTTAATTTATATTCAAAAATCTTTATTTATGTGTGAGTTTTAATATTTTGAAATATATATTTGAATATTTTAACATTTTCAAATGAAATGACATCTTAAGCACAAAAAAGAAACTTTTTCCAATTTTATGAAAACCTCGCACAAAAGGTTTCTTTCGAAAGGTTGCCTTTAATTTATTATTAGAATTTGAAATAAAAAAAGAGAAATAATTAGTATTTAGCTATCACTACACTATTACCACGTACTACTATTACTACTACTAAAAATATTAAACTATTTACAACACTTTCGCCTGCAACACGAAAAATTCATAAAAAAAGCATCACACCATTGCACTGACTACTAAATTTCAAAATTTAATTTTTGGTATATTTATTTATTTATTTTACATGTTACCAAGGTCTCGCCAATTCTTGTGTATTATATAAGACATCATAATTTTTTTTTTATTTAATTAATTCATTTTAAAGAAATTGCGAAAATATTAAAAACGAGGAAGAGTGTAGTAGAGTAGACTGTGTCAACTCTGGGATACCCGTATGACCGTTATATAAACATTATATCATTATTATTATAAACATTAATTACTTTTGGCAAAATTTCAAACATACCAGCTTTATTAGGTGTAGTGTAATGCTCATATAAAAGAAAGAGTTGTATGACAGTTACTCGAACCCTCTGCAGTAGACCAAACAAATTTGGCAGTAACTTTGGCCATTACTCTAAACTATTTTTGGCAAAATTTCAGACACCCAACTTTAATAGGTATAGAGTAATGCTCATATAAAATAAGAAGTTGTATGGCAGCTACTCGAACCCTTTGCAGTAGACCAACCAAATTTTGCAGTAACTTTGGCCATTACACTAAACTATTTTTGGCAAAATTTCAGACACCCAGCTTTAATAGGTATATAGTAATGCTCATATAAAACAGGAAGTTGTATGGCAGCTATTCGAACTCACTGCAACAGACCAACCAAATTTTGCAGAAACTTTGGCCATAAAACTAAACTACTTTTGCCAAAATTTCAGACACGTAGTTGTAATAGGTACAGAGAAATACTCAAATAAAAAAAGAAATTGTATGACAGCCACCCGAACGCATGGACCAAAATGGCTGGATTTAAATAGCGATGACGGCTATTGCAAAAAAACGAATTTGCGAAAATTTCAAGATTCTAGCTCCTTTAGTTTTTGAGTTATCGTGCGGACGGACGGACGGACGGACAGACGGACGGACGGACATACATAGCTAAATCGATTTTTTTTTCGATTCTGATCCGATCCATACACTTGAGTCTATATCTACCCCCCCCCCCCCTCCTTCTCTGCGTTACAAACGTAATGGCAAATTTATTATACCCTTTGACTATATAGTCATACGGGTATAATGACTATATAGTCATACGGGTATAAATATGCCATCATTAACAATTTGTGTATATAAACCTTATAGATATGCGAACTAACGCCAGAATCAAGTAACACTAGAACTAAAAATAAGCTAACATCAGACGAATTTTAGCCATTTTTCCTGGCGTTAGTAAGTTCATAAGTTATCTAAAATATAAAAAATTAACTTACGCCAAAATACAAAGAACTAGTGTCAGAATTCAATGAAAAATGTAACGAACTAACACCAGAAAAAAAGTTTTCTCGTATTAGTTATTTTTCGCCTCTGACGTTAGTTCCCAGAGCCATTTATAACATTCCAATTCAAAAATTATTCAATCTTTAAAATTGAAATTATTTTACAACTAAGAATAAGAAGGCTTTGTATTTAATAAAATTAATTAAGGATCTAATAACGACAGGGTGCCGCAACAGTTAGAGTTCTTTAGCTCTGTAGAATTGAAAACTTTTATCTGATTTCCTGCTTGAATCAGGTAACGAGTTCTGCTTCTGGTTTTATTATGTTCAGTTTAATCAAATCCAATACATTTAATATATAAAACTTACAGGGCCTTAGATGATACAATTAAAATTTTTAATTCTTTCTCAAGCATTACATTAAACATTTAAAATATAAATTCCATATTTATCTAAGAACTAATATAACCTAGAATTAAAAAATTTCAGAAAGAAATAATCTAATAAATAAATTAAAATTCCAAGCTTATTATTAATGTAAATATTTTTACTTTATTAATTCAAATTATATATCTATGAAAGAAATTTAATTTAAATATCTTATTTATATTTTTGCATAAGATATGTATATTATTTATATATTAATTTTAAATAAATAAAAGTCTTTTGATTTGAATTTATTAATCAAGATATATAATAAATTCAACTATTGATTATAAAATTTTCTTTTGAATACTTTAATTAGCAAATCACATAGGTTATCTTTGATTAATTAAAATAATTCATAGAAAATTAATCAAACTAATAAAATAAAATATTAGAAAATATATCAAGTATTTTGAAATTCATTAACTTTATTTATCTTTATATATTTTCTAATTGTATATTAAATTAAATAAAATTTTTTAAAGTATCATTTACAAAAACTTATTAAGTTTTTCTTCGGAATACATAGGCTTATGTATTTATTAATAAATAAAGTGCCTTCCAATAAAAACTTAAAACATAAAGTTGATTTTGTTTTTTAAAACAATTAAAAAAATTATAGGCATTTTAAAAATAAATAACTTTTGTAATATATTGTCCTCATTACTTCTTAAAATAAACCAACTTGTTGAGTTGAAGAGTGGGAAATCTAAGATACAAATTTAAAACTTAACTTTGAATATTAAATAAATAATATCGTGTTTATTTTTTTATTTTAAGTTTTCAAAGTCCCAATTATTATATCGTCTGAAAACTATAGGTCTTTGATTTCAAACATTATTTAAGTTTGACATCAGAGATCAGAACGCCTACCATGTAACAAAATGGCATCGCGAAATTGTGCTGCCATTGTAAATATTTAAAATTGACACGTTGACATTTGTTTTTGTTTGAAAAATTTTCAAAATTAGCATTTAAACATTTGTTTTTGTTTGAAAAATCGTAAACAATTGAAATTAAATTATTTTTTAAGAAGAAATAAAACATATTTTCAATTATAAAATTAAATTAGATAAAAACGGATTGCGTTTATTAGATATTTATTTCTGAAAATTTTTACAATTTCAAAGAAATAATTTGCTCCTACAATAAATCAAGCGTCAAAATAATCTCAAATTTAAATAGGATAATTTTTGCATGCACAGTCATGATTAGAAACATTAGTCGTAATTTTTTTTTTGTAAATAGCTGAAACTTCTGTTGGTTGTCAATAATTAGGCAACAATCAGTGCTATTGAAATCCTCACAATTTATGGCTTTATTTTTTTTAATGAATAAAATTCTCATTAAAATGACTTTTATTAGGGTTCATTGTCTAAAGGTTAATGGCCAATGAACGCTGTGCATGCCTCGCTTGCTGCAATAAATTATATTACAATTACATTATTTTTTAAGGCGATATCCTAATGAACACTTTGCATGCCTTGCTTGCTTTCGAAATCTTTGATGACTGAAATAAAAAACGTAACTATACCCAATAAACAAAGCGAGCAAAGCGAATGTCTGCAAAATTTTTAATTGATTTTTAAATTTTGAGAATTACATTTTTTAAATTCAAAATTTGTTTACGTGTACACAAATGATGTTGTTATTTGTTTAAAAAAAAATTATAGAACGACTCTGATTTCGAATGTAACATAAATGTTAAACATAACAGTACCTACCTGTAAACAACCACAAAAAAATTTATTTACGAGATATGTCAAAATATATGTATTGAAGTTTTCATTGAGCCAGAGTTGCTTTGCTTGCTTTTCTGCATCTGCAAAAATGCATGTATAAAGCTTAAATTGGGTTTTAACCTTAACTTAAGGCTTTCAACAACAACTTGTCACTCCATAGTCCTTCTGGCTGTATTATTTGAAATAATGAATTTCAAAATTTCAAAAAACAAAAACAAAGCTTTCATCAGGTTAAAGTAAATTAATACCATGTAATAGCTAGAAAGTGCGAACCCCTTTTATTTCACTGTTCTGCGTTATTACATAAAACGTACAGACTTGTCTTATTATACAAAACGTACGAACCTCATTCTTAATCAAACCATATATTTTTTCAAAAAAAATTTATTAAAAATAAAATTTTTAAAAAAACAATTAAATGTGTAAACAAAAAAAAAATTAAAAATCGTCATATGCCTAACGCTTACGAGTTTTTAATGTGATCAATGCTTTAACAATTAATAAATTACATATTACATTAATTAATTTTAAATTAATTATTTTGGTTTTTTATTATTTTTTTTTATATAAAGTAAAATAAATTTAAAATTGAATTTTTAATTAATTATTTCATCATTAATTGAAATATCGTCACAAAAAATTCAGCTAAACCAATTGCTATTAATCCCCATGTTACTTTATAAAGTATTTGATCTGATTTACCCATTTTTAGGAATACTGGAACACCATCATCTTTCTGAAAATGATCTTGTAGTTTTTTTATTTTTTCAAAACCAGCTTTATCTTTTATCATTTCTTTTGTTTTTTTTTCTGTTTTGGGTTTCACTTCCTTCTTGACTTCCTTCCCTTTCTTATCATCTTTTAAATTTAATAGATTTTGATGGAAATTTCTTGATGCCACTCTCACTAATTGATTCTGATTTGAAATTTTTACATGTTGACTTTGTAAAAATTTTAAACTTGGTGTATTTATGATTTTTCTACCAATATTACAAAACATAATTAGAAAATCAAATTTTTGTTTTATTTACTTTATTATTTTATAATTTTTTAATATATAAAAAAAAATTACTTCCAAATAGTAAAAATTTTTTAATTTTTTTATTTAGGTTTTGAATGACTTTTTTTCAAATTAATCTTTAATTTTCAGACAATGTGAAATAAGATTGCTTAGTTTTTATAAAATTTAATTTTTTGATGATATTTAAGCTATTAATATTGATTAGATATACTTACTACTAAAATATTTTAAAACCGTCGATTACAGAGACCATTGTAGCTAAGAAACTATTTTCAGATAATACCAATTACTTTAAGTAATTGTTCTTGATTAAAACCTACAATCTGAGCGGGGATCAAACCCGTTCTCTCTTGGTTGGTTTGAATATTAATTTACAGAAATTTTATATTGGAAGGCGAACTTTTGGCAGCGGGGATTGGTAACCCTGTAAATGTATTATCATCTTTACTATATTTCTTTTGACCGTATTAATCATTAATTTAATTAAAACATTATTTAATGGGTTGGGAACAAAGTCTCGCGTTTCAAAATCTTGCGGTTCAAATTCTCGTGTTTCAAAATCTCGTCTCTCAAAATCTCTCGTTTTATATAAATATTCTGGAGAAAGTCTATGAATTTAACTCTAAAATCCCTCCTAGTGAGAATCTAGCATATATATGTACACCTATTCTGTAAAGAAATATGCACAAAAATGCCTCCTAATTATATTTTGCATACATATTTCATTATTAAGACATTAAAAAACATTTTAAAATAGTGGGGGCTGCCGTAAAATATATATTAATTCTAACTCATATAATCATTGTTGATATAATCTAGTAAGTTTCAATAATAATTTAACTCATATTTATCAATTATTGTAATTATCGTAATATTCATGTCAGCTGATTTAAACATTTTTATTTTTAAACTTTAATATTTAATAATAATACACAGATAAAATTTCCTTAGGTTATTTAATAATCTTAATTTGATAGCCTCTTTTTCCATACCCACACATTAAATATTAAACCTTGACAAAGTAATTCCATTCCAATTTGAAATCTACATATGACAAAGCTTAATATTTAATGGTTAAAAAACCTTGACGAAAAATTGATATTAAATAAATTTACAAGATATTTACATGATATTTTAATGACAGAATAAAAATCATAAATAATTACTTAACGAAAAACCAAAATTTGATCCAAAACCTATTAAAAAAAAAATTGTAATAAAATTTCTTTTAAGCAAATTACAAAAAATTTCCTTTCATTTTGAAAAAAAAGTTTTTAATATTATTATTATTATTATTAAATTTTAAAATTCTAACGGTTTTTTTGCATAACGGGTCTTAAGTAATTAATTTTCCTAAATTAATAATATTCCTAAAAGTATGCAATCTGCAAATTCAAATTGTTTTTAGGAAATTATTTGTTTTTAGGATTTATTTAGGCATTGCCAGATGTACAAAATTGACTTAATTTAAACCTCGCAAAATAATTTAAAACTTTTAGTATATAAAACAAAACTAAACGGTATTTTAATGATTAGAGAATAGTAATTACTGAAATGCATGTTAGAACTAACAGTCAATAATAAGATTCCTAAAAGTATGCAATCTGCAAATTCAAATGGTTTTTAAGAAATTATTGTGTTTACGATTTATTTAGGCATTGCCAGGTGTACAAAACTGACTTATTTTAAACCTCGCTAAATAATTTAAAACTTTTAGTATATAAAACAAAACTAAACGGCATTTTAATGATTAGAGAATAGTAATTACTGAAATGCATGTTAGAACTAACAGTCAATAATAAGATTCCTAAAAGTATGCAATCTGCAAATTCAAATTGTTTTTAGGAAATTATTGTGTTTAGGATTTATTTAGGCATTGCCAGGTGTACAAAATTGACTCAATTTAAACCTCGCAAAATAATTTAAAACTTTTAGTATATAAAATAAAACTAAACGGCATTTTAATGATTAGAGAATAGTAATTACAGAAATGCATATTAGAACGAACACACAAATTTAAAAATAAATCATTTATAACACTTTCACTTTTGAATTTCATACTTTTGGAAAGCTTATCTAAGAAGGGACCTGTATTTTTGTATTAAATTTTGTAAAAACAAAGTATTTCACAACTTTTATGTAAACTTTTATATGACAAAATTTTTTAAAAATTTTCTAAAAAGTAATAAAAAATTTAATATATATATGTATATGTATGCATGTGTGACTAAATAAATATCATTAATGTTGAATAAAAGAAAATGAAAGAAAATCTTTAGAAAAATTTAATTTTAAATATTTTCATTTTAAAAGTTTGCAAATGATCCTTTAAAATTCTGTTATTTTGTATACATGCATACATAAATACATACCTATACTTTTATATAATACCAATATATAGGCATGGAAATTTTTTTATTATTCAATTTCAGTATTGATTAATTATTCAAAAAATTTTCTTTTAAAATTAAATGCATCATTGATTATTCCTTCACTTCATTAAAATACTAACACACAGAAACAAAAAAAAGTGAAATATATATGTATGTGTATAATATAATAAGAATAAAAAGTAGATATACAAAATGTTTAAATGGTGTTAATTAAATATTCACAATGATCAGAATTTTGATAAAAGAAAATATTTCTCTATGATAAAATGTTAAATGTTTAACTATTATATGAGTATATATTATATATATATATATATGTATATATATATATATATATATATATATATATATGAATTTATAACAACCGTATTTAAATATTTGTGAAAATTGATTTTTAAATATGGTTTTTATTTAAAATTTAAAAATAAAATTCTTTTGAGAAAATTCGTTAAGTAGATTTTTAATTAAATGCGGTTTTATTAAGTAAATATTTATGTAAGATTTTTAAAAAAAAATATAATTTTAAATTCTTTTGAATTTTGATTGAAATTGTTTTTTTTTCGATTGATTGGAAGGTTTACTCTTTCACTCTGGAATAAAAACAAAGGCTTCGTAAAAATAAGTACTATAATATTATTATAAAATAGCTTTATATTTAGCTTTAAAAGGTTTTGTGCCAGTACTTCGTACTTGTATCCGTGAGGGAGTCAAATATTTTTCAAATTATATTTTAAATTGTATGTGGAATTCATTAAGATCAATTCTAATAATACATGACCCCCTGTCCAAGATCTACCTATGTTATAGACAGGCTTATTAGTCTAATAGTTGAACAGTTAGCGCTTACAAAACAAAAAAATTTAGGTATTATTTGAATTTATTTCAGCATGTTTTCCAGAAAGAATATTTGTTAGAAATTAGCTAGAGTCTGAGTTAACGAGGTATTTTAGGGTGGATTTCAAAATTGAAGTATTCTGAATTTTTTAAATTCTTATAAAGTGAAATTGTTTGATTATACGTTTTTTGAAAAGAATGCAAATTTTTAATATGATAATTTCTAATGAAATAGGGAAAATTACCAAAAAATAGTTTGACAGGTGACATTTCTATTCAAAAGATGCCTGAGAGCTTTTAATTTAACTTTAGAATCTTGCGTTATTTACTGCTATAATTATCCTTGTTTTATCTAACTAGTTTCATAAAATGTACCAAAAATAGTTTTTGATAAAAATTTACCAAAATAATTTTTGAATAAATGATCTAATCCACATGTGAAATTCTACTGAAAGCTTGATCTAAATGTTGGTTAGTAATATATTTAACTTAAAATAACTGAAATAAAAAATAATTTTTTAATTTTGAGTTAAGACATGTTTAGTTGAAATTTTGGGATTTTACAACCCTGACCACAAGACAATATAGGTTAGATATTCTTCAATTTGACGTTTCTGACGTTTAATTTTAAAAATTATAATTTAAACATTAGTCACATGAAGATAAAATTATATATTGCAGTATTTTTAATGTATAAAAAAAATGTAAAAATAAATAAGTAAAAAAATAATTTAAATGTAAAAATAAAAATGTAAATTCTGAGAAATCTGTTAATATTTCTTGTATTTCTTGATGGGAGCTTACCCGATTTCGTGGTCTAATTTGGCTTATCTGCGTAGTCGTTCCATCTTTTAGCAAACAAAATTAGTCAAACCAAGTTTCATTTAATTTCGGTGAGATTTTGATCAATTATTAGAACTTGGCGTTTCCCAAAACTCCTAGAATCTTTCTTAACTAGATGATATTCTTCTTGGATATCCATGAAAAATCTATGTACCAAATTTAAATTCATTCAGACTGTTTGAACTTGAGATTTCTCAAGAAGTCAGGTTTTTTTGTATGGAAGCCTCTCGATCCCGTTGTCCAATTTGGCTCATGTATGAATTTAACCTTACTATTGATGAAAAATGCGTTCATACCAAAATTTGGGAAAAATCCGAAACAATTTTGGAATGTACGTATTTCAAACAAAATGGAACCACTATTGTTCGGACAGAAGAAATTCTAATTGTTTCTTTTTCAACGAGAAAATATTCAAATTAAAATGTTTAAAAATTTTTGAAATTTTATATTTTTTATAAAGTTTAAAAATACGAGTACTCTTATTCAATTATAATGAATGGTTGACTAGTAAACTAATTATTAAAAATCCTCAAATATTTTAATTTCCTTACGTAAACATAATTTTTAAATGAATGGCAAACAATTAAATATTACGATGATATTCAAAATTAAAATGTTCATTTATTGTACAAATTATTATTATAATAGTAATTTTATTTAAATATAAAATTATTTGATATATATTATGTATTTAATTGTTACTGTAATTATTTATAATATTTGTTTTTAATATTGTTATTGTTCGCTGTGGAAGATAGCATGTCCCATCCAAACACAAAGGCTTTGCGGACTGTTTGGCATCCCACTTTCAATTCAATACTTTCTAATAATCTATAATTAATATTATTTATTTTGTTTATATTATATATTTGTATATTTTAAATTATATTTGGTCACCAAGGAGATTTGTAAAGAAAAATTATTTTTTAATATTTGTTTTTTGAATTAAATAATTCATGACCAGTATGGGAATCGAGCCCGCACCCACTCTTTCAGAATACCAAATGCTTACCCAATAACCCACCAAAGCCCCTTTTTTTTAGTATTAGTGAACAATTTTCTATAACGAATTAATATTTAAATAAGACTTTTATTTGCATTCAAATTCTTCGAACATAAATTTTATAGAACTTAAATTTCATTGTTTATTTATTTCTAATGAATTTATCCGTTGAATATTAAAATAATATTTAGAATAATAATAAAGTATAAAATTTGAATTTTTCAATATAATTCATTATTCAAAAAATAATATTTTTTTTTTTCATTATATATGTTTTATAATCATAAATATATACAGGGTATCCAGCAATAGACAGTCTGTAAGAATGTAATGGAATAGGTTGCAATAAGTGTTCCAAAAGTGGTTGCTATGGTTACCGTTTTTAAAATATGTGAAAAGCGCTATGTAAATTACGTTTATTTAAAATATTTATTTATTTATTGAAATACAATTAAAGCTAAATGCCTTAGGTACATAAATTTCGCAATGCGACTTTTTTTGTCATTTCTTCTATGTGCAAAGTTCGTCATTCGGACACTCTGTATATTCAAAACAATAAACAATTTGTATATGAATTATATTTTAGTATACTTTGACTGTAAATAGTTTTGTATTACTCGTAATAATCAGAAAATTTATTTATAGAAACATTAAATGGTCAATAAACGAAAATAATTATGAACTGGAATTATATAAAATATTAAAAATTATAAAATGGGGCAAAAATGTAGGTATTGCATTTTAAAATTTATTTTTAATATTTGAACAATAATAATAAAGTTTTATTAGAATAAAATTAAGATTTATAATAAGTTATTGAACAATAGCTGTATTTGTATAAAAGTTTGAAACAAAACTATGAGAGTTACACAAATAAAAGAGATTTTAATTAAGTTTTAAAATTTCGGATATCAAATGTCAAATATGAAGTTTAAAATGTGAAATCATCATTTTATATTTTTTTATGATAGGTTTTGTTTATTAGAAATAAAAAAAATTTTTATTTTATTTATATCAAAAACTATTTTCGCGCCTCTTATTATATGTATATTTTTTTAAATCGGTCACAGAACCTACATGTCAAAATTATCTAAAGATACTTGACTACAAAATGCAAACATGAATCTTAATTTTCTCCTTCACTAAACTTTTATTGTAACTGTAATTTCTATTACCATTTCTTGACCTGATGGAAGTCCTATAAAATCAGTGGTATGAATTTCCTGTTTTTGTATATTTAAGTTAAGTAGTTCAGGTATTCGATTCCTTAATTAAAAGTTTATAAATGCATATAAATAAAATAAATTGACAGTTCAATAAACATTATGACAGGATAATAAATTCAGGATATTAAAAGAGTAATTATTTATTAAACAAATAAAATACAAATGAATTTATATATTTAAATAAACCTTTTGCGTATATTAATATTATTTTAATATTATGATTTATAACAAACAGCCCCAAAAAATAACAATTCAAGAGAAAAATTACGAATGTTAAATAACATTTAAAATAATAAATAAATTCCAAAAATTGCAATTTAAAAGAATATGATATTGCAGAATTCTGAAAATAGATATTTAATTTGAAAAACAAACAAATTAATAAAATAAATATTGTAATGTAAATTTCCTTGGTTGATTAATAATAAAATACATTTTATTATTATGTATAAATAAAAATTTTTAATTTAGATATTTAAATATATATCAGATATTTTATGAGCATGAATCAATTAATAAAACAACAGATAAATTCGTTATTGTCATAAACCGAGCACTTGTCCAAATTTCAAATTTTTAATTTTTTGGCTAACTATCCTGTAGAAACAAGATATCGCTGCAAGATAAACCGGAAGATAATTTTTGAACTCTAGAAATTTAATCATGTTATTCTCTATATTATCTTCTATAATTGATAGAGGTAGTCTAGATAAGGCATGGATATGGATGAAAGCGAATATTCATTAATGTTTATTAAAAACTTAAGAGTTTTTTTTTTTTAAATCTCCACACAACCTAATTTCTCCATTCGCCTTGGGAACTGCGAATAGAGGTGATACCCAACGTGAAGCTTTGACAGGAATAAGAATCCCTTGTTCAGCTAAACTGTCCAGTTGCTCTCATACTTTATTTTTAATTTTATAAGGAATTGTGTACGGTTTTGAAAAAATTGCCATGGTGTTTACATCGGCATTATTTAAATTAATGTGCGCCTTAAAACTAATAGTGGGATCATTAATTTTAATTTAATTTTTTTTTAAATCCTATTACCATCCATATCATCATCAATCAAAAAATTTGCGAAATTATTATTTTTTTTTTTAATGTCTCTTTAACATTTAGATTTTTTTTTGCTTTTTGCCAAAATATTACTAATATAACTTACTGCGTTCCTGTCAGTTTTTATTAAATTAGTTCTCCAAAATTAGTTCTCCAGAAATCAACATAACTAAGGCATCTCTTCCCAAAATTGACCATGTTGAAACCGGAGTTTTAATCACTAAAATTTTTAACACATGTATTCTTCCCAGATAGTTTACACTTGCTTCGAAAAAACCTTTAATAGTTATTGGTTCATCTAAAAAGGGAAAAATAACTGAATTAAACTTACTTAATTATTTTCTTAACTTAAATTTTTTTTCATAAACCTTATCTGAAATTAATGTTGCACAAGCACCTGTGTTAACCCCAAAAACAACTCTTCATCTTCAATGTTTAAAATACAACCCGCTGAAATTGATGATTTATTCCCCAGATGGCCAAAACTGTTAATTTTTCCGCACTTTGCATTTATGTGACGCTTTTTTTAACATCGGAAACATTGCCAATTTACAACTGGACTCGATTTAAAAGGATGACACTTTCCGCAACGTCCACAAGTTTTTTTGTTCGTATTAGCGTGTTGATTCAAACTTTTTATTGAATTTTTATTAAATGTTGCAAAGAAATTTTAATTAAATTTATTTGCTTTATCCGAATCAAAAAATTTTAAAAATATCATTTTCTATTTTAGTATATTGATCCACTTTAAGTAGTTCATAACTTACTGATATATCGCATATTTTTTTTTTGAT
This sequence comes from Dolichopus griseipennis, assembly GCA_963082915.1. NCBI lineage: Eukaryota > Metazoa > Arthropoda > Insecta > Diptera > Dolichopodidae > Dolichopus > Dolichopus griseipennis. Next base: position 51,739,744 of record OY720441.1, read on the forward strand.
AACAATTTCTGTTTTGATCCATCACACAATACACCTTTAATTAATTTATCGCAGAGTACTTCATCCAAAAAGTCTCGGAAATTACTTTTTACAGAAAGTTCTTTTAATTTTTATTCACTTATGCTTTCCCCAAGTTTGTTCCTCCTCTTTAATTTTATTTATTTTTACTTGTTGTTTGAACCTCTTCAAATACATGTTATAGTCCTCATCGGGCACAAATACTTCCAAATTTTCAATCAATCCCATGATTTTAAAAAATTTTAATACGCTAATTCTACAAATTTATAAATATACGCAATATTTTAATTTATTAAGAAAGCAAAAGATTTTTATTTTTTACACGATGCTTTGAAAAATGTTTCACATTTAGATTTCCCTGTAACAGCTGTTCGTTCTGTGTTGGGACACATCATATATTGTTAATAATGTCTGTATCTTATACATAAAATAAATCTAATATAATTATTAAAATTGGAATTCATATAATTTTAGAGGTATTCGTTCAACTGATCTATGTAATCGGATATCATATACAGACTAAAAAACCAAATGGTTGGTTTGCTGTATTCTATATATTATAACTTTTGAAGTCATTGTTTTAGCTTCAAATTATTGAAAAATGTGAATTCTTAATCCATTATAATCTGAAATTCATACGATTTTTCTTCCTCAATTATAAGTTTAGTTTTTACCCAAATTACTGAGGAATTGACTGTATTAATGCACTAATAATTTCTTAATTTGGTAGTAAATTTTATTTTAATCTAATTATTTCTAAATTCTAACTTTTAAAAAGGCAGCTTTGACCCAAAAATTTTCTTTCCGCTCAAGGCAGGTCAAAATTCTCTTAGAATTTGATCAATTAAAAAAGTATTTACTAATTGTTTTTTACTCACTTTTAAACCAACAAAATAAAAAAATTATTTAATTAAATGTCGCTAAATTTTTATCTTACATGACAACTTTAATAATAACATCTTTTACTCCTGAAATAATAATGCGACAAATAACGTAATAATGATATGTTGACAAATTCGGATTAAATACCATGTATGAAAAGCAATTTAAAACAAGTGATGAAAAAAAACCAAGGGTTTTTAAAAAAGCACATTTTCAAATTTATATTGTATTACATACTGAGTTTAACTTTGGAAATATTTACTTGGAAATAGTTACTGCTTACTTATAAAATTTACTGCAAACAGTAAAGGGTTTTAATTTAAAGTTGTTATAGCCCTTCAATGGGGAAGGTTGCCAAGTTTCTCAAGGATTTAACTTCATCTAACTCCCCCTCCCCCCTCCGTCCCCCTCCATTTTTTTAGGTTCTAGGAATTAAATTGTGAATTCCACAAAAATTTGGAATTTTAATTAGAATTATACAATCTAAGAAAAAATGGGTAAAACTGAGAGACACTTTCTTCAATTTAAGGAACCGCTTTTAAATTTAAGAAAAACCTTAGGTGTTTAAAAATAGCAAAATTTCAATTTTCGAGCCCTTATAGCTCCTAAACATGGGGCTTGACAAAAAAATTTTGTTAACCGACTCCTACTAGTTTCTTAGTATCTAACTGCTCCCAGAATTTCAAGACCCTAGCTTGAACCGTTCAGAAGATATGTGTGACCAAAAATTTTGCAAAATTTGAGTTTTGTGTAATGTTTAATTTTAGTACCGTATGGCAACCCTAAATATTTGCCTTTTAAATATTTATAAAGTTTATGAAACCAGCTATCGTTTGCCGTTTTCAGATTGAAAATATATCTAACAGAACTCTTGTTATAACAATTTAAATATAGGGCTTTTTCCAACTTTGGGGGGCTGTAGCCCCGTAACAAGTGGGGCTACAAAAAAAAATTCTTCTACGAAATTATTTTTTTTGCGAAAACTATCCATGGTTAAAATTTCTTTTCTCTATTTCAAACGGTGTAAAAGTTTTTGTAAACATACGGACGGACGGACGGACGGACAGAGTGAAGCTATATAGGCACTTTTTTACAAAATTTTTTGAAAATGTGCTAAAAATACTTATAATTTATTTACCATTTTAAAAAATTTATTAAATAATATTTCTTTGCTATTCAATATAATTACGTAATGATTAGATGTCATTTAATTCAATATAAACTGTAGTTAATTATTATTAAATTCAAATCTAGTTACAAAAAATTGTATACAAGTGTGATTATCAAATAAACATATGGTTTTACAAATGTACTTGTAAAAAATAAATGTCATAAATTTATTAAATTCCTATGTCACGGTCATTGAATTAAAAAATATTAAATGTATACTGTCTATAGTTTTTTAGAATTACATTGAACTTGAAACCAGTTTTAAAATACCATTGGGTTTGTATTTATTCGATTTATCAATAATATGAAAAGCTGTAGGCTAAATATAACCATATAATACACATTTATATCAGTATAAAAATATTAAATGTACACATAGATAAATATTGATTGAAGTTAACTAAGGCTTAAGCGTGTTTATTATATAGTAATAATTATTTGTTACTAGTGTATGATAACATAAAACGTCAAGTAATGATTATCTTTATTACTATTATGTGACTATTAAATTGGGTTTTTGTTCGTTTTACAACATTTAAACTGATAGGTATAATTTAAAACGAAATTTTGTCTTGTCTCTGCAAGAGATTTACACTAAGCTGCATAATAAAAGTGTATAAGGTTTTTGTATTGAAGAGGGAATTATTAATTTTAAGTTAGTATGCATTTTTGAAGAAAAGTTTTTGTTTAAATTTCTGAACTAATCTGTTGCATAATCTAATGCGAATTATTAAATAATTATTAAGATAATTAGCACAAATGTTGCCATGGTAACCATATGGTACAAAGACTAAAGATGTTTTTAAAATCTAAGGATCTTATAAAACTAGTTGATCATTAATTGGTGAAAAGAGTGATTATTAAATATATTTAAAATTTTTCTAACTTGTCAAGTGTGAAACGGTGTTCCTGAACCTTTCGTACTTCGCAGTTTATTGCACTTCACATTAAATTATCTGTCAAAAATGTTGATGTTTTGTAAACCACAACCAAATAATCGGAATCTACATAAAATTCGAAGTAAAACTCGGAATGTGTAATTAGGTAGTACTCCTGTTTAATTTCAGAAACAGCCTAAATGCCGAATAGCATTCAATACAGTACTGATCCTTAGGTTATATTATGTTCTTTATCGCAGTCATCTCTAAGCTATATTTACTAGGGCTGAAAATTATTTTAACGCAATTTTTTATACAGCTCTGTGTAGTAGATTAGTTTTGAATGCATAATTTCCTACATCTTTTTTGTTTTTAATTTATGAATTTCGATTGATCACGATTAAAGTAAAACAAAACAACAACAAACGTTTTATTAAACTAACTTGTGATAAAAATATACAATATCGTATACCTATTCCAATTTATTGTACATATTATTATTGAAAACAAAAATCAAAAATTAATTATAGGTTAAACGATATGTTATGGCTGTCCATAAGTTTATGAAAAGCTTCATTTAACAGAAGAAGCCCTAAAAAGAATAATTCTTTTATATTGAAATTTATTTGTTGTAATACTACGATAAGTCTATGGAATTTTGTCAGTGTAATTAAGTTTTTTGTAAGATAAGAGCTACTGTAATAACTCCGTAGTATCATTACTCATGCTTGATTATATTTTTGATAGAATTTAACTCACTTCTTTTTAAAATCTAATTTTTCTTTTTGCTTTGGTGTTTTCAATGAAGATTAAAAAAAAACGATGACATGTAAACCGCTTAATGAAATAGACTATGATTATCAACTTTTGTTAGTAATTATGTTGTTTGATTGGCATCTTAATTGAAAACCAACTAAAAAAAAATAGTTATAAGGCGCAAAATTGTTAGCAAGCTAATAATATTAATTTAAATAATTATAATTGTATTTTATTAGGCTTTATTAGGCTTTAAAAATACATATGTTGTATAGAATTTGAATGAATAAACTGGTTATATTATCGAAGAAATAAATGAATAAACAGAATTTTAATCCTATTACCTTATTTTTTTTTCTTAACTGATCATTCTATTTTTAAGTTTAAATTAAGTTGTTACTAAATTCTATTCAATTCTCCTAATTATTTTAGCTTCTCAACAATCATTTGTAAAGAAAAGTATTTAATAAAAGTAATTATAGTTTTATATATAGTAAGTCTAATTAAGAAACGGAGATACCTGAAAAATATGTATATATATAATATATATTGTGGAAATATATATTGTTTGAAAAGCAAATAAACCAAGCAAAGTACTTAAAATGATTTCAAAGTTTCCCCATCTTCGAAACCAAACCAAATGAAAATGAAATAAAGCCAAAATGCAATTTCTTGAATTTACATATTTCCATTTTACTTTTGAAATAATGCCAAATTAAAATTAAATAAATTCAAAAATATTTTTAACAGGTCCCTATTAAAACAAATTTTGGTATAAAAACACATACAAACAAATATAAATTTTTTTATATTGATTTTGTAACCAAATCTAATAATTCTTTTTAATTATTTTTTCTATTTAAAAAAAAAAGTAAAAAATGAAAAACTAATTTCAAAACAAAAAATAATGGTTTTGACGTTTAATTTCATTTCATTTTTATTTTGTATACCTATTATTAAAAATAAACTATTATTATATATTTTTATATTACCTAGTCTGTATCTATGGGTACATTTTTCAGTCCGTCACTTTGTGAAAGCATTTATGTAAAATTTGACTGTAAATTTATAAATATTGTATGGTGTAGAGGTTAGCGAAGTGTTTTCGGGTGTACAAAGCATGAGCTCGATGCTTCATACAAATCAAACAAAATGTATTTATTTTTTAATGTAATTAAATATAATAAAAAAACTTTCAAATAAAATTTATTTAATTGCATAGTTTCTTTAAAAATTTGTAACTTTGTAAAAACTAAAATACTTCACTTTGATAATGCAAAACTCAATTCAGAACTCAACATTTATTTAATACAATTTTCAGTATACGATTAAGCATGTTGGGTAGTTACATTATAGAATGTTCGCAACAAACTTGTATTTCGACTTGAATCTAAAAAAAGGTTGTGAAACAATATACATAGCTTAGCAACACTTTCTAAAAATATGTATAGAAAAAGTTAATAGGTAGAAATAAATTCATTATTGAAACAAAATAAACCTATAAAAAAATTTAAATTAATTTATTATACAAATAAATTTATCTATTGGTTTATTAATTTTAGCACTTGAGTACCTACTTTGTATATCTTTTACTAGAATCAAAACCTAATCTACGTAATATAAAATGCAGCGGCTGCGATTTTATTTAAGAATATTTTATTAAAATACAATATATGTACATGTATATGATGAAATTTCAAATAGTTCTTAATTAGAAAAAGTTTTTCAAGCTCAGCAATTTACTTTTATATTAAAAGATCAACCATCCATAATTTTTTTTAATTAAAATTTCCAATATTTTAAACTTAAAATTTTACAAGCATTAAAAGAACTGTTTCTTATACAACCATTTTTTTTTTGTTTTATGAAAATTAATAGAAAGCTTTCCAGAATCATTGTACGGTGTTCATCTGAGGTGTGTTCGACTTTAACGAATTAAAACAACCTTCTCATTTTTAACGTTTATATTAAAACAGTAATAAATTCCCAAGATCTACCATAAGTTTTTAATTTTCTACATTTTGATTTAAAAAAACAAACAAAATTTTTTTGCAAAAATAACATCTAATCTTTTATAATTGACCCCGTTGTTCTGTGAGGGACCAGCAGCATAGTATCATTAAAATTGTCTTAAAAATTCTAAATAATTGAAAATCAATTTTTCTTTTACAATTATTTATTTATTTATTTATTTCAGATCTCAAAAGAGCTAATATAGCTCGTACAGAGTTTTATAATTCATAAAGAAAATAAATTTGTAAATCAAATCCTATTATAATTATAATACACTAGCTAATACCCGGTGCGCGTTGCTGCGCCTCTTAATGGTTAAATTGAAGTTGATAATACTGCAAAAACTTAACACAAAAATTACTCACGGTTTACACATGTAAATTTTAATATGTATGAAAGCAATCTTTTTAAAAAGATTTTTCTAGGATTATTCTAGTAATTTTTGAAACTTTCTGTAATTCAAAGCAGTACAAACTACTTTCCAAAACTTGACGTAATTTACTTCCAAAAAAATTTTTTTGACTAATCGTAGGACCGACTGTTAACAGGCTTAACTCCATTTTCAAGTTGCTTCACATATATAAAATTTGAGGTCAACCGGTCAAATCGTTTCTAATTTAGAGTAAAATAACTAAAAACTTTATAAAAAGCTGTTGGGCCGCAATGGGTTAATGGAACTTAACAAAATTTATTTTGGGGCTTTCTTGAAAGCCAAAGCAGAATTTCGTAAAATCGGACAAAATTTGGACCCAAAATTTTTTTTGACCAACCGTCGGCCCGACATGGGTTAACAAATTCCAAAACTGTTAATAGTGTCTACTCAATTCTCAAAGATCATCACGTATACAAAATTTGAAGTCAATTGGTCAAACAGTTTCGAATTTAGAGTAAAGTATTGAAAAAACCTATAAAAAGCTGTTGGGCCGCAATGGGTTAATGGAATTTACCAAAATTTTTTTTGGGGCTTTCTTTTAAGCCAAAGCAGAATTTCGTAAAATCGGACAAAATTTGGACCAAAATTTTTTTTGACCACCCGTCGGCCCGACATGGGTTAACAAATTCCAAAAATTTTAATAGTGTCAACTCAATTCTCAAGGAGCATCACGTATACAAAATTTGAAGTCAATTGGTCAAACAGTTTCGAATTTAGAGTAAAGTATTGAAAAAACCTATAAAAAGCTGTTGGGCCGCAATGGGTTAATGGAACTCAACAAAATTTTTTTTGGGGCTTTCTTTTAAGCCAAAGCTGAATTTCGTAAAATCGGACAAAATTTGGACCCAAAATTTTTTTTGACCACCCGTCGGCCCGACATGGGTTAACAAATTCCAAAACTGTTAATAGTGTCTACTCAATTCTCAAAGAGCATCACGTATACAAAATTTGAAGTCAATCGGTCAAACCGTTTTCATTTTAGAACAAAGAAGTTTAAATAATTGCACCACAGCCCCAACTTGGCGGTCCGTTAGAGCAAAATTTTTGGGCCACGATTTCCTTCCGTACCCAAAAACCCCTATACACAAATTTTCATGAAAATCGGCTGGGCAGTTTAGGAGTCTATTCGCTACAAACAAACAAACAAACAAACAAACAAACAAACAAACAAACAAACAAACTTTCATTTTTATATATATAGATAAATTATATACATAAATTCTTTTTTTTTTTTTTTTTTTTTTTTTTTTTAATTCAAAATACAGTGATAATTCAATAATAAAATGCAATAAAAAATTAATCCTACTAACTGCATTAATTCAATAACAATATTATTGTCTTTAATCATATCTAAGAGCCAATAAATAGAAAGAAATGCAAAATATACAGAAAAAATATAAATAAAAACTTAAAAATTAAAAATTATTAAGAGTGAAACTAAAAAAATAACATTGAATATTAAAAATTCATAATTAAAGTCAAAACACAAAATTGATACCTACTAAGAAACAATGTAGTCTTTTTGTTTTTTTTCCCTTTTTTTTTTTTTTTTTTTTTTTTATTTATTTACTTAAAGTTAACTGTTACTACTATTCGAAAAACAACTTAAAAAGTAACTATTGACATAGTTTTTAAATTTCACAAAGTTATTTATTTGTTTAAGTTCTGCTGACAAATCATTATAGATCGCAAAAGCCTTGTTGTATATTGTATCTTGTTTATTAAATCTCATTTTAGACGATGTAATATGTATTTTCTCAGCATTTCTGGTTCTATATTTATGTACTTCACTGTTCAGACTGAATTTGACATTTGTGTTAATGTTGTTAGCACACATAGCATGAACATGCATTGCTAGCTTACTTTTAATCAATTGATTTATAGGTAGAATATTATTCTAAATATGGATCTGTTGAGTTGCCGTTCTGATTTTATAACCAAATAAATTTTTTATGGCTTTGTTTTGAACAGTTTGAATTAGTTTAATGTACTTGTTACACACATTTCCCCATAAATGTATACCATACGTAACTGTTGCATGAAACATACTGAAGTATAATGAACGCTTTAGTTTATGTGGGACTCTATTTCTAATTAATTTAAATAAACCTGCAGACTTTCTGGCCTTAGTTAGTTGTTCTCTAATTTGTTGCTCCCAAGTAAGATTTTCATCTATAATAACACCCAAGTATTTATAGCATCTCACTAAATCTAAGTCATAACAGCCAATTTTGATATGAAGCATATCAGTTACTTTCCTCTTGAATATTATATATTTAGTTTTATTTGTATTTAGAGTGAGCTTGTGTTGATTCATCCATTCCTGAATTAATAATGTAAGTAATGTAATAAAATATTTTTCTAGCTCTCTCCGTCTTACCAAAAAAATGTCAAAAAAATTTGTCAAAATGTTGTTTTTGAATGAGCCACTTGTTAGTAATCCATTCTTGCGTAATCGTGCTCTATACCTAATCTAATATAATTTTTTTAATAAATCCTACTCGCCTTCATCCCGTCCTTCTAAGACATATTTCTAACTTTACCAAGTACATAAATTTCAATTTATAATAAAATTAATACAATAATTAAATGTCACTCCAAAAAATACGTCAATACTAATCAGAAATATTTAAAAATTTCATAAAATTAAATTTAATTAATATTTCTTCAAAAAAGCTGTGAAACTTAACCTCTGATTTTTATTTCATGACAAATTAACTAAACTACAAACACATACATCTTTTCCAAACACTAATAATGATAAATGATGAAATTATATTTATGTCAAAAGTTTGACAGATTACACTTGTGATGATTTTTCAATTTGTACAGAAAAAAAAAATAATTTTCTTCATTACTAAATACTATAATGTTATAATTCAATTAATACTTCTACAGGTATTTTAAGCTGTCATATTAGTATTATTTTGCAATTTTTTTGATAGATATACATAATTGACCTAAGTACATATATCTAATATATATTTCCATTATGTAAACAACCAAAAAATTAAACAATATCAAAATAATGTATGTATGTATACGTATATTGAAAAACCTTGGTAATTAATGAGAAATTTAAATGGAAAGGGTTATTTTTTGTAAATGAATCAATTATTCAATATGTTAGGCTTCTATATAAAACCTAAAATATTTTGGATTCTATCTAAAAATTCTAAAGCTCTTTATGATTTTGAACAAATAAAAGAAAAACAACAATATGTAACACTGAATATATGAAAAACAGAGGCTATAACATAAAATAATATGATAATTACCTATAAATACCACCACGAAATCGATGAAAACCAAATAAAAAAAAAACACACACACACAAAATAATAAAAACAAAATATTCTAAATACCGAAAAGAACTAAACATCTATATAATGATATACATATATATATATATGAATATAATAATTAAGTATTATAAACGAGCATTTTATAAATACTATAGAATAAAATATTTCAGGTAATTGATTAATCATCAGATCAGCGCCAGATCATTTGTATATATGTATACTGTTCTAAGCTCGATTTTGTTTTGTTACATTTTTTGTTTAGATTTGTGAATACATTCTATTTTGCCTTCTATGCAGTACATTATAAATTTTATTTAATGTTTATCATAGTAAAGAAGATATATCAAAAGAATTAAAGCTTTAAGTATTGTATCGAAATACAATCATTAGATATTTAATACATGATTTGTAAGAAGGGCTTCATCGATGCTTTAATGACAAAGAAATGACAATGTAACAGAGCAGAGTAGGTGAACGACTGTGTAACTCAGATTAGCAATATACTGTACCATCTAGGAGTTAGATTCTTCACTATCTCACCACAATAATGTAGCCCCCGGAAATAACTTAAAAGTTTATATAGTACTTAAGATATCGTATAAGGAGAATGAATACTAAATGTACAATTGATGTAAAGGTCGTTTTTCTCGGGAGATTTTGATATGATCTGATCGAAAACTTTTATTAATCATTAATTCGACGAAAATTTGATTGAGCGTTTCTTTTTTATTTGGTATGAAATTGGTTAAAAACTAATTTTAAGTCAAAAAACGTTTTTATTCACCTATGTGAATTAAATAAGGACGTTTGGAGTATAACATAAGTTAAAATGTCTGCTTCAGTATACATTTTTCGAAGCAAACAGAATATTTTTCTCTGAAAAAACAAAAAATAAATTGATAAATGTTTTGCATTTTATTACAGTAAACGCTAACGTATCAACGTTTATAGTTTATAAGTTTTACGCTTTAATTAAGTCATGATCATTTCCTTATTTAGGTCAAGCAGAAAAGTGTGGCTTAAATTTAATGCAAGTCAATAAATCATGAAATTATAATTACCTTATGTAACATATTCTTTATATGTATGACCAAAGTGAAATAAGTCTGCTTATTTTTTACAAGTCTTACACCATCAGATGAAAATCAGATCTCCATTTATCAAAAACTTAAGAAGAATGAAATCATTTAAATCTCTGATGATATAGTGGCAAATGTACCTAAGGTTAAAGGCAAAGATAATGACAACTGATATTCTTGTTTTAATTCCGATTTTAATTCCGATATTATTCTTGAGCCAAAATTGTGTGGAAAGAGGGTATTAATACAGGATTGGCAACCAAAATAAGTACTCAGGATTAAAATCTAAGGTTATCAATCAAAATTATGATAAGTAGTTAAGAAATTAATAATACTCAAGCGGCCTGGGTATCTGTTGAAATCCGTGGTCTTAAATTGAATTTTGATACATGGATTCAAGATCCTACTTTAATTTTATTGAATCCCATTACATGTTTCTTAACGCTTTTTAATCAATTTTATTTTTGGAACTTTTAATAAATCAAAAATGTGATAAATAAAAAAAATTGTTCTCATTAGGTAGAACGGGCATACGATTTACTAATTCATCATTATATTGAATAGTGATTTCATTATTGAACCAAATAATTAAGAACTATTGTAAAGGTTTATTGTAAATGTGGTAACATGTTGTTTACTTTATTTGTCATACATAATAATTATAGAATGAATATTTTTTGAGTTTAAAAATATAATTAATTTATATTGAATATTTTTTCTTTAGAATTTTTTGTAATTTTTTTTGGGAAACCATACTGTGAGACAATAATGTTAATAAATAATTATTTAAATTTGAACAAAAATGAAGTGGTAATTATTAAAAAACTTATAGTAAAATAAAATTATGACATTTTACACTTTAGGTGGCCATAAAAATTATTTAATGAGTATATATATATAAATATATATATATTATATATATCCATTTTAATTTTATGAATAAATAAAAGAAAAATTTTGGGGATTTTTTATTTTGTTTTGCTTTTAATAAATTGTTAACCCAATTCTTTTATTTTTTTTCAGAATTTCTATTGAAAAATATTTAAGGGATTGGTTAATTGGCATTTCCATTATGCAAATATTTTAATTATAAAATGAAATATTTTGGTTTTTGTTGAATTTTGATGTGTACAATTTTTTTTGAAATTTAATCTTTAATAAAGCGACATGGAATGAAGCTTAATGACTTCATTTAGTTACATAATTGTACTATTCATCTGATTAAAGAGGTTAGTAAATTTAAAATTCAGATTGTTCAGATATAATTCTTCAGACTTTAGTAAGAGGGTTAAGTTTTAACAAATCATTTTAGCTGGACAGTGGAAAAACTAAATATTTAAATTATGTACTTGTGGATAGATAACTTTAAAATTGAAGTACAAGTACTATTACTAGTACAATTACTTGGTAATTATTACTTGCTAATTACAATTAAAAAATTTTTGTATTTGCACTTTGAGAAATCAATTACTAGAAAAAAAATTTAGTACTTACATGATAATTCCTAGAAAGTAATTAAATTTGGGTTTCAATATTATTTTTGTAATTATTTTTTAAATTTAATATTTTTTTGGGAATTTTATTTATTACTTTTGTAAGTTTTTTTGATACCTTTGTAATTGTTTATGTTAATGAATTACTTTAAAATAATTAAATACCAAACAATACTATATTATGATAAGATTACAAAAAGTTTTAAAAAAATTGAGCAAATTAAAATAAAACGAAATAAACCAGTCTATTAAAAAGTATGCGTTCCTTTTAGCAAAACGAGTAGATGAAGAGTAGATAGAGGTATTTTGAAAATGAAACGCTATATTTTGTTTCAGGAGTAGACAATTGTCAATATAATTGTCATAAATATATTGGACATTATAAAATTATCAATTGTTATTGAAAATTAGGTGCTGAGAGAATAGTTTTCTCCTCATAAAGGAACACAAGTATTAGAAAATTTAAACTTCCTTTAATTAAATTCTTTTATTAAAGTAATTTTATATATTTTAATGGGGTTGGGTACGAAATCCCAAATACAAAATCCCAAAATTTAAAACCACTATCGTTATCATAATTCGTTTTGTAACTAACTATAAATCCCTCCTAGATATTTATTTATATTAATGTATATTTTCTAACCAACTCTAAAATCATACTAGTATAAACATATATATAAATATTCTGGGTTCTAAATTACCTCCTAATTCAGAATCTTGCATAAACTGTTATGCAAAAACACATATATATATATATATGCATTCTGTAAAAGAGGCATAACTATAATATTGTAAGCTAATAAATCCTACCTGATGCAAAATCTCACATATTCTCAAATACACATACATATATAAATATTCTGGAAAAACATACAACCCCGATCTTATAACTAACTAAAAAATTTCCTAAAAAGGATTTTGAAATTTTGTAATTTGGAATTTTCGGATTTTAATTTTTGGGACTTCGTGGCACTCCCATTTTAATGTTAATTAGAAAGTAAAGATTACCTAATAATGATACTTAACGCAGCATTTAAGTACCATTTTAACCAATACTTTAAAATTCCGCTACTGGTTTGAAAAGGTTCTCTTCTAATTGAAATAAATTTGTAAAACAGTTTTTGCAGAAAACTAAAACAACCTTAAAGTATTTATGAGAGTATCAGAATGTTATGTAAGAAGGCTTGTAAGCTAGAAGGAGAAATATTAACAGTCATCGGTATGACATTTGGATGTAATGAAATTGTAGTAAATTGAATAAACAATCGAATATTTCCTTTACATAACAGTTTACAACACAAATTACTTTAAATATCATTAAAAATCGTAATATCTAATGTTTAAAATGAAGTAATTTTATTTTCTTATTATTTTATTTCTTTTATTTTAATTTTAAAATGTAAATAGTTTTTATAAAAGGTGTCAATATCTTTATATGTTTTGTTTATAGTTTCAGGCTATTTACTTGCTAAATTAAAAATTATTTTGCGCTTCTTCTTTTGTGTAAATGTTTACTTATAAAAATAAATATGCGGTTTTTTAGGTAATTAAGTCAAATTTTTGAACATTAACATAATTATAATTTATTTACCTATAAATATACTAATGTGGCAAGTATATAAGTATGTCACCTAAAAATTCAAGAATTATTTAAGAATTTTTGATAATAAGTTGAATTCAAAGAATTCCCCGCCAATTTCATTTAAATTTATTTATTTTTTTATTTGTAGTAACAGACAATAGTTAATATTTCCTAATAATATTAACTTATTTGACATTTGGACTTATTATTACATTATTGTAATATACACTATATTTTTTTATTAGATATAATTCGACCAGGGTTTAAACCCGAAACTTTTCGATTGAAAGCCGCCACTTTACCACTGAGTTATTGATTAGATTAACTTAAATTTTTAAACGCATCGAAATGAAATTGTATAAAATGTTGAATTAATATATATTTCAATTTTAAAGTATATAAATTTTAATTTTTTTAATATAAAATTTAAAACGAAATTTAAAACAAACAGACCACCTGTCAAATTACAGGTGTTCAAAGATTGCAAATATTCAGTTTTTGATCTTTTACAGTTTCTACAGCTTCAACTTTTGGTTCCTAATGACTTAACTTCTTTGACAATTTCAAGTTTCTAATATAAACTGTTTGGAAGATATGAAGGGTCAATAATTTTGCAAAAAATAAGTTTCAAAGACAGGTACATTAAATACCGTTTGGCTACGTTTGACGTTCTCAGATTAAAAATATATTTTGTATAGAGATTGTATTATAAAAACTTATATATAGAGCATTTTTGAACTTTAGGAGGTTATGGTTCCATTTTGGGTATGGCTATAAAAAAGTTTTGTTCATTTCATAAATTTTTTATAGTATCTACTCGTAGTTACAAATTTATTCCGTCATTTCAAACAGTGTAAAGCTTTTGTTTGAAAGACGGACAGCATAAAATTATATTGACAATTTTTGGTATATTGTTGAGCGTGTGAGTGAAATGTATATGAAAGCAATAAAAAACTAGTAGTTTCCTTTTAATTTCACTAAAATTATTTACAAATACCACTTCTGAATATGAGAAATGGTTATGTTATGATTTTCAACTAAAATATGTTCCTTTTGAGTGAAAATTATATGTTCTAAAATATATATTGTTTTTAGCATCCTTGGTTGCTTCTATTTTATGTTCTTTGAACCATATTTCTAGAGATCTTTTTGTTTGCCCGAAATAAATTTTATTGCAACACGGACAAGAAATTTTAGAAATACTGCATTTTACAATTTCTTTATAGAATATTTTACCGAACCAAGCTTGCTTTTCAATTGATTAAATCTTCTACTAAATTTTAAAAGACTGCTGAAGTGGCGGAGACTCTATTCATCACTCTGTTACTACTATTAAGAAAATTTAGCAAGACTATCTGTCAAATTTGCATGTTTGTATAATTATTCTCAATCTATGGAGTGCATGTATCTCATATGGGAAATACATACATGTGTTTTTAAGTAATTTCATTAAAAATTTGAACCATTCATCTTTCTTGTCAATTTAATTTCTTTGCAATTTTTATTATTTTGTTTATTTTTTTTATTTTTTTTTTTTCCTTTTCCACTTCTTCAAGGAGTGTAGGGCATTCACCAGGTTTATTTTAAACTAGGCTTCAGTTTCTTTAATCATAATATTCACTAAGCCGTTGATTAATCGGCTGTAGCTATTGTATAAGGTTATGAAATATGAATGCACAAATGTTAACTTTGTGCGCCATCTATAATATTACACAAGAATTATTTATATATATAAACAACGATATAAACAATTACGATATAATTATACAATTTTACGATATATTTTTATTAGATATGATCTGACCGGGGTTTGAACCCGAGACCTTCCACATGAAAGGCGGCGTCTTTATCACTGCGCCATTGGTCAGATTTTTTTTATTTTATTAATTAATATTTTTTATATAAAATATACGTATGTATATATTTTTTAAACACTTTTTAAATCAAACTTTTCTGGATTTATGTATGTTAGCAAAATAAACATAACCTCTCTTCAATTGTAAATCTGAATTTCAAAAACATTAATACAAAAATCAAAAACAACTATCAAAAATTAATTCTAACTTAGGTTCTTTGTTTAACAAAAAAATTGAAGTCAAAAAGTTAAAGGTTTTGTCAAATAATTTTTAATTTATTGAACGAAAAAAGTCGAATAATTTCAAATGTGATGAATTTCCTTTTAAATCAAAAAAAATCTACAATAATATTTTTTTAATAGTTAAACATTCAAGTTTTTATACTTGTAATTCGCAAAATAAAAAAAAAAATGAGCACGGATTTTGACTTTGAAAAATAAAACAAAAAATTTTTGTAAAAAAAGGAAAATTTTAAGAGCATGAAATTTTCACATAATGTTATAAGCCCTGCAACAAACAAAAGAAACAAAATAGATCTGCAAAACTAAAATTTGTTTTTTTTATAATTTATAAAACGTTTTATAAAGTGTGCATACATTTATTCTAAATACTTTAAAGAAACTCTGTATTATTTTTGTAAGCACATTGGTAGGCATAAAAATAAATACACTTCTATTAATAATATTTGATTATTAAAGATTTTTTAAAAATAATAAAATGAAGATATTAGAAACATAATTCAATAATTTTAAAGAAATTAGTGTTAATATTAACTGAGCTATTAGTAAGTTCGAACTTACAATATGAAGGAATTTGTGAATCAACATTTCTGGTTAATTTTGGTATTCCAAGTAAGAATCTTCA
This sequence comes from Dolichopus griseipennis, assembly GCA_963082915.1. Taxonomy (NCBI): domain Eukaryota; kingdom Metazoa; phylum Arthropoda; class Insecta; order Diptera; family Dolichopodidae; genus Dolichopus; species Dolichopus griseipennis. The sequence goes on from OY720441.1 coordinate 51,756,073, forward strand.
GATCTTTTGGCATACAAAAGTTTAATCATTTTCAAGATTATTGAAGGAAATAGAAATCAGAATCTGAAAAGGTCGTAGAGGTAACGTAGAGGTCCAATTATATTTATTTATTTATAAACAGTCCCTTACCTCATACTATGTGATAAGATAGTGAACATGCCTTTCCTTTTCAGGTATGGCAGATTATACTATCTATTATTTTTATTAGTAATATTATTTATTTTGATTATATCATATAACTTATATTTTACTATATATATTTGGTCACCATGCAGATTTGTAAAGAAAAATGATTTTTTAATAACTTTTTTTTCAATTAAAAATTCGAGAATCGAACCCGAGAGCCCTGGTTACCCACTAACCCACCGAGACCCCCTCAAATTATAGTATCATTGAAAAAATAAACATTTCATATATTGATTTGAAATTTATTAAATCTAAACTTGGTTATTTAGAGTTATAAGCACTAATTTTACAAAGTATATAAGGGTACAAAATGTCTTAGAAGGATTTTTTTAGAAGTAACAGAAGAAAGAAACTTTAGTAATTCGTTTATGCCGCGTAAAGTTTTTAATCATGCACTTTCGAACCCAAGCTTTAGATCCATTATTTCAAATACACAGTTTGGTTTCAAAAATTTCGAAATCTCAATTGAAATTTAAAATCAATGCGGAAAGCTTAAAACTTGAAAAGAAGCATGGGGAACTATCTCTGTGCATCACAAACTTGCTATCATAGGCTATATCATCTGTGCCTTCGTCAGCTGGATAATTATAGTTCAAGAATTAATAAATTAAAAAATGTACGGTAAATTATTTCCAAAAAGTTATAATTCATAACATTTTTTTACTTCAAAACTGTAAGCATTTAATTGTAATTACAAATAATATTGTAAGCACTTTCTTTTTACATTTTTTTTCACACACTAATGTAACTATTGTAGTAATAATTTTAAAGTGCTCTTCTATTTTTTTTTTACATCAAACTCATAATTATATAACAGAGTCGTAAATATGCCACAAAAAAAAAAGCCCCAAAAAACAAGAATAAGAACTATAAACACATCCATTTAGTATAAAAACCATGGTGTTTTTATGGGAATTTACAAAAAAAAAGTTACAACAAGAACAAATTTACGCTAGTCAAATTGTATCATCCATCAATTCATCATTCTCAACTGAATTTTATAGTGATGGAACAAGACCAAACACAATAAAATAAAAAAAAAATATTTATTTAGGTAGGGGTTAAGAAGAAAAGCTGGTTAAATAATTCCTATGGATTTTGATGGGTATTTAGAGGATAAACTTTTAAATACATCAGTTAAATTTAAAGTTTTCCTAGTTTTTTCTTACTTTTATTTTTGATAATTTTCTTCTTTTTTAACGAGTTGTTTTTGAAAGATGCCTTAAATAGATGAGTTAAATCATAAAAAAATGTTGAATGTTTGAAAAAATACTAATAAAAGAAATATTTTCCTGGAAAACTATAGGATACATTAAGGATATGGAATACAATGATTTGATAATGAATGATGATGCTCAAGCAAGAGCGGTTTTTGACTTCAATTCGGAGGGTAGACGCTGAAGAGGTTGACCACATCTTCGATAGAAAGACAGTGTTCAGTCAGACGTGAGAATTGTTGGAAGTTGGAGAGAAGCTGCGCAAGACAGAAGTAAATGGAGGAAGGCTTTGGACTCGGCTCAAAAATTTTAATTTGTTATGCCGATAAAGTAAAAGTAAGTAATGTAATGATTTGTGGAATAGTATTAATTCTTTAAAATCTCAAAATTTTTAACAGTTTTAGGTTAGTGTATTTATAAAATAATGCTGCAATTAAGAAAATTTCAAAATAAATTTCTAATGCGTTTAGTAACTACCATGTTAATTCAATTAAGATTAAACAATTTATAAAGTTATTCAAATACTAATTTCTATAGCTCCTAGTGGAGCAAAGAGCCTTAACAAAATCCTTCCATTCAGTACGGTTTTGTGCGATCATTTTGATTTCACCCCATGTTTTTCTTGATTTGGTAATTTCGGAGTGAATTGTTCTTTTCCATGAGTTTTTCGGACGCCCGCGTTTTCTTGCACCTTGCGGGTTCCAATCAAGCGCTTGCCTGCAGATTTCGGACTGATCTTTTCTGAGTGTATGACCAATCCATTTCCATTTTCTTGTCAAAATCTCCTCTGCTATAGGTACTTGATTGCATCTGGCATGTAATTCCTCGTTCCTAATTCTGTTTGGCCACCATATTTTCAGTATTCGACGGAGACAGGTGTTAACGAAACTTTGAATTTTGCTGGTAAGTTCCTCCGTTACTAACCACGTTTCGCAACCGTATAACAGAACAGATTTGACGTTTGAATTAAATATTTTAATTTTTGTTTCCTTAGAGATGATTGCAGACTTCCAGGTTTTTCGAAGTTGTGCAAACACTTGTTTCGCTTTATTTATTCTAGCGGTCATATCTGCTTTTGCTCCTCCTTCAGGCGTTATTATGCTACCAAGGTAACAAAAGTTGGTAACATTAGATATTTCTTCATCATATAACATCAAATTGTTTACATTAGGTGAGTTTACTTTCATTGCTTTTGTTTTCTTTACATTGACTTTTAGTCCGCGCAGTTCAGACTCTTGTGCCAAATCGTTCAATTTTTCCTGCAGATCGGTATTTCTAGTTGATAGTAGGCATATATCGTCCGCATAATCAAGATCTTCTAGATGTTCCCCGAAATTCCAAAATATGCCTCTGTTTAAATCGTCAATGGCAGCACTTAGTATGTCATCGAGCACAATTAAAAATAGAATTGGTGACAGCAAGCAACCCTGTCTGACTCCACAATCAATATTTATCGGCTCAGATAGTTGACCTTGATGTAGAATCCTGCATTTAAATCCTTCGTACTGTGCTCGGATAAGCCGTATCAACTTCATTGGCACTCCTCTAATTTTAAGCGAGTCCCATATATATTCTTGATGTATAGTATCAAATGCAGACTTGAAGTCTACGAAAACTAGTTTTAATGTAGATTGCCATTCATTCACCTGTTCTATGATTATTCGGAGTGTGTTGATTTGATCCACGCATGATCTATTAGGGCGAAATCCAGATTGCTGTTTTCGGATTGTTTCATCTAGTTTAGTGTTGATTCTGTTCAACAGTATTTTTGAGAGAACTTTCGATGGAATAGATAGTAGTGTTATCCCTCTATAGTTATCACAGATGGACAGGTTACCTTTTTTTGGTAATTTTATCAAAATTCCTTCAAGCCAGTCTTTAGGTACCGACTCTGTTTGCCATATTTTTTGAAAAATTGGATGTAGCATACGTGCTGTTATATTTGGGTCTGCCTTTAACATTTCTGCGGTAATTTGATCAAAACCTGGTGATTTATTGGATTTCATCGTTTTCACTGCTGTTGTTATTTCTTCAATATTGGGAGGGTATGTATTTAAATTGGATCCCCTTTGTGCTGCTGTTAATATTTCATTATTATTTTCAGAGAATGCCAGTTGACTGTGAGATTTATAGCACTCACTGAAGTGTTCATGCCATCTTTGCAACTGTTCTGTTCGATTTGTGATACTAATTCCATTTTTACTTAGTATTGGACGGTTATTACTTAATTTAGCTCCTGACAGTTTACGATTGGTATCGTATAGTAGCTTAATATTATTTGTTGCAGCTGCTTTTTCGGCTTGGTTAGCTAGTTCGTTTACCCAATTTCGCTTGTCTCTTCTGCAGGACTTTTTCACTTCGGTGTTATATTTACTATAGATTTTAACAGCATTTTCTTTTTGTTTCCGGGTTTTGGCGTTGTTTTTAATATGCTTTGCATTTTTTCTTTCTTCTATCAATTTCCAGGTAACTTCCGATAACCATTCTTTTTTCTCTTTTGGTCTATGACCTAGGATTTTTTCACTTGTTGTTAACATTATTGATTTAAAAGCATTCCAGTTTTCTTCGATAGTCATTTGTTGTGGGTTATTAGTTTCATCGTAGCATTTGTTTAATTCTGATGTGAAAGCACTATTCACTGCTGGATCTTTTAATTTTCCTAAATCAAACTTCTTTGGTATAGTTTTGGCTTTTTGTACAGTTGCAGCTATTTTGATACGAATTTTGGCTACCACAAGGTGATGGTCAGATCCAATGTCTGCACCTCTTTTAGCTCGTACATCTAATAGACTACTTCTCCAAAGTTTATTGATACATATATGATCTATTTGATTTTCAGTTTTATTGTCGGGGGACACCCAGGTGGCCTTGTGACATGGTTTATGAATAAAGAGTGTCCCACCAATGACGAGTTCTGACGTCATACATGTTTCGATCAAATATTCTCCATTTTCATTCATAGATCCGATTCCGTGTTTACCCATAACATTTTCCAGCCCTTTATTGTCTGCTCCTACTTTGGCGTTGAAATCACCCATAAGAATAACTATGTTTTTCTTCTTGATTTCAGACAACGTTGTTGAGAGTTGATGGTAAAAATCCTCTTTAGCTTCTTTACTGGAAACTTCGGTTGGGGCATATACTTGTACCATAACGATGTTCCTAGCTTTACCTTGAAGTTTGACGTATATAACTCTTTCACTTACAGGTTTCCATTCAATTAGTGCTTTGGAAGCCTTCTTGTTAAGTAGAAATCCAACTCCATCTCGGTGAATATCGTTTTCTGCGCGACCGGAATACAAAAATATTTCGCCACTGGCCAGTTGGTGTTCGCCTGAGCCATTCCATCTGCATTCGCTCATACCCAGAATATCCAATTTAAATTTATTTAACTCTCGAGCTGCTTGATGTAGTTTCCCCGTTTCAAAAAGTGTTCGCACATTCCAAGTACCAATTTTTGTACTGTACTTCATACTAAATAAAGGTATTTTTGCTTTGGTTTCATTTATAGATGAAATATTGTTGAAATTACATGAATTCTGCACCTCCAAATCCGATGTGCATGCCGCTTGTGCGGGAGGGTTCCCAGTGTTTCTCTGGTTACCTCTTGGAGACTTGTTTCCTTTCGTTTTTAAAACCATGTTTATTCATCAATCTTTCGATTTGTAGCGTTCCATCGATTGGTTATAAGCCAAAAGTTGGGTCTGGCAGGTGCTACTTTCCTTTCGGGATGACCAGACTCATCGCTAGAGGGAAGGCCGCTCCTGACATGGAATACAGTCGCCTTTGGCAGCCGCTTCTTTGAAGTACAGACGCTGCGGTATTTATTTGGTTCTTCCGCCTGCTACGCCGTTGGAATATTTAGATATTCTCTTCCGCCGCATCAACCGTTGACCGCTTTTCACGTGTAACCCTCGCCAGGAGCCCTCACAAGGTGCTATCAGCCGGGCCAGCTGAACCTAGGTTTTTTAACGAGGTTGGTACTCCTCCCCCTCCTCCTTTCTCATCCGGGCTTGGGACCGGCATTGGCGGAGTTAAAGTTATTCAAATAATTAAAATAATTGTACAAACAAGTTTAAAAATTAAATGAAAAATTAAATCAAAGTTTATTTTATAAAAATGTTATTTAAAAATATTATTTCGAAGCTTTAGGTTTCATAAATGTTTTGTATATGGTTTGCCAATATTTTGGTTTTTCAATTTTAACAATTAATATCAATTCAAATTATAGTTTATGTCATATTTATTTATTTATCTTAGGTTTCTATTGAATAGATTAGTCGAAAAGCTAGCAAGTGGGTAAAAAATACAAGAATAACATCGGTTTTACACTTTCTAAACAAATACTAAACTTAAATGTTATAAAATCTTTAAAATATTATTATAGTATTTTAAAACTTTTTAATTATTGAAACTTAAATGTTTATTTAACATACTTTTGTAATTTAATTAATAAATTTAATTGTTTCTAATGTAATTAAATTCTTCTTCTTTTTTTTTCTATGGCGCTATAGTCCGTTGTCGAACGTTGGCCTCCAAGTAGGAAAATGTTATATAATGCAGTTGAAACAATGCAGTATAAACAATTTGTAAAATAGTTATGAGAAATTCAACGCATTATATGAAAAACTCTGAAGCAACTTTTCAAATCAAACCACTCTAAAAAGATGGTAGTTTGGCATACAGTTAACAGTCCTATCCATTAAAAAATATTGTTACGAAACGTCATTAAATTAGTTAACAGTAATCCTCGGATACAATACGAAATTGTAAAAAAAAAAATTTGACACTATTGTTAATTTTTTCATTATCATTGACACTTTGTTTTTACTATGCTTGCAAAATTCGTGTCTATAAACAACGTGATGCGTTAGTCAAAAGAATTATAGTTATATAAAATAGAGCCTCCATTTAATTCATCTATTCTAATTAACAACAAAATATAAAACGGTTGTATCTGTATGGCCTAATTTCATAAGCACAATGAGCGTAGCTAACAAAGTTTAAATACTCCTTCAAAAGTTAAAAATATGGAAAATAAAACAAATGCACACAATGAAAGTTACAACGCAACCTGGACGCAAAATGTTTTTCAACTTTTAACTTCTACGCTACTTTGACAGATAAATGTTTATGATTAGTGGCTCAGAAGTAAAGTGGCCTAACCAACATAGAATTTTTATCGTGAAAAATACATTTCAAATTTTTTTTTTATTATTTTTATAAAATATTAACTATGATTGTGACTTCGAGTACGAATTTATATATATATTTTTTTAATTTTTCAAGCTCTTTACGATTGTGGTATTATTTTAGCGATATCGTTAAAAAAATGTGGGTTAGTCCGTTTGCCTTTTTATAAAAATGGAAATATTTAAAATTATTTGTGGGTTAGGCCGCTTAAATTTGAGTTAGAAAATTAGCTTTAAAAAGAAAATCGAAAAACCAAAAATACTTTGTAGAATAAGATCAAAATTGTAAAAAAGTAAGTTTGTTTGAACATTTATGGATTTTTGCCAAAGTGTTCAACTTGAAATTTTACACGCATTATACCTACTTACGAATGGAATAGATGTTGTTAATAGCACTTTGGGACCTAACAGATTTTAAAAATTACTTTTGATTTTATAAATTTTAAATAAAAATATACTTCAAAAAAAAAGGGAATGAAAAAAAAAAGCAAGTTTCTGGGAAAATATACCAAATATTTATAACTTATAAACAAAAATATAAACAAAATATATTCTTTTTTCGCAGTAAATTAAATAAAATCTAAAAATTTAAAAAAATATTTATATTATAGAATAGTTAGTGCTCTCTTCTGACTCACTAAAAATAATTTCATCCACGTCATTTTCGGTTTCCAAATACTATTTTTCTGATCCTTTTTTTCTTCCATTTGGATACAGTAAAATTTCAGAAACGACCAGATAGGATACCAATCTTTTTTTTAAATTTAATACTGAAAACATATCTTCATTTCTGCTTGAATACTTGAAAAAAATTTTTAAAGGTTTTGTTGACTCATATTTTAGGCAGCAAATTTTGTGCCAATTGTCTTGAGCTTTCTCTTCATCTTTTTTTCGGTTAGTTATAGATTTTAACATCAGCTCAGATGAAAAAAGTCTATGGAAGTCATCTTGATGATGTCTTAATAACTTCCAACCATCCGGCTGGATCAAAAACATGGGGAAAGTATTTTTTATTTTTTTCCACTAAACGAAAATCTTGATCACACGGCATGTAAGAATGCCCAGATATAAAAAACTTATGCTCAATAATTTTCACCCTATACTTGTTGTTCTGTCCACCACATTGATCAGAATACATTATTAAATTTGTTGTTCTGACGTTATTTTCTATATAATGAAGCAGACAGCTGGCAATTTCGTCAGCACCCCTTGAGGCAACACTTTCATCCCAAACATACATATGAGCACATTTGTTACCTGAAACAGTAACTGCATTAATCTTTCTGAATTTGCACAACAACGGGAAATTCTGATAATAGTCTCATAAAATGTATTTAATTTACAATTTTATTTATTTATTTATTTATTTGAACCAAAACAAGGTTTTTACAAAAAAATTCTTAAAACTAAAACTTATAATTAACATGAAATTTGATTACATAGGCAAAAAAATTTTAAATACATTAAGAATCAAAAGTATAATTATTTGTTTATTTGTAGAAAATGCATACAAAGCAAAAACACAGTTGAAATTAAATTTATGAATACTAACTGTATTAACTAACTGTATAAAATAACTAAATTAAAAAAAAATAATATGAACTTGAAGTGTAATATGATATAATGAAGGTTAAAATTATTGTCTTAGGTCATGAATGAATTTTAAGTTTAATTTATGTTTAAAAGTGTATCGAGAAATTTGTGTAGAATAAAGATGACTGTGTTTATTGAATGTAATGCAACATCTATTTATTGGTTCATTTTTTCCATATTCAGTTCTATGAGTATTTTCAACTAAGTATTTAGTGCTTCTCGTATTTCTCGCACCATTGTTTATTTTAAAGTTATCCAATAAATACCGAACGTCAATGTTTTTTCTTAAGACGTCAAAAGTAAAGCAGGAAGAAAGAATTTGCCTGCGTGAGGATAACGTTAACATATTCAATGAATTAAGTCTTACGAGATAGCTAGGCAGAATTGAATAATCTCTAGGATTATATTGATTTCTTAAAGCGAAAAGAAGAAATTGCTTTTGTACGGATTCTATTCTATCAGAATGAATTTGAAATGCAGGATCCCACACAATATTACCATATTCAAGAATAGAACGTACTAAAGAACAATAAAGAGCTTTAGTTACAGCAATGCTGCTAAATTCTTTAGCTCTTCTTTTTATAAAGCCGAGCATTTTGTTTGCCCTGGAAATCATATACTCATAATGGAGATGGAAGTTCAGTTTATCATCCAAGAGAATCCCTAAATCGGTAATGCTTCTAACCCTTTCAAGGGTTACATTATTTATATTATAACCGAATGAAATGGTAGATCTCTTACGTGAAAAACTTATAACCTTGCATTTTTCAATGTTTAGTTCTAGTTTATTAGAGAAGCACCATTCTTGTAGTGAATTAAGATTTGTCTGAAGTAATGCAACATCAGAGCTATTTTTAATTACATGATAAATCTTGAGATCGTCAGCAAATGCAACATGTGACACACCGAAAAGTTTACTAGAAAGATCGGAAATGAATATATTAAACAAGAGTGGTCCTAAGTGGCTACCTTGTGGTACTCCTGATGTAACATTAATTGGGTCCGACAAAAATCCTTGAAATTTGATATTTTGCGATCTATTTGAAATATAGGAGAATATCCAGTAAAGAAAAGAGCCAGAAATACCTAAAGTTGCAAGTTTGTTTAGTAGAATTTTGTGATCAACACGATCGAATGCTTTGCTAAAGTCCGTGTAAATAGCATCAACTTGGTGCCCATTTTCCATTTCATTAAGGATTTCAGAAGTATAAACCAAAAGGTTTGTTGTTGTGGAACGACCTTTTCTGAATCCATGTTGTTGTTCGTTTAGTTTTGTATTAATGATGGGCGTAATTTTGTTAACAACCATTTTTTCGAACAACTTTGGAATAGTTGATAAAATAGCAATGCCACGGTAATTTTCGACGAATGATTTATCTCCCTTTTTATGAATAGGGGTAAGATAAGAAGATTTCCAAACAAGAGGGAAAATACCTGAAGAAAGAGATTTATTAAAAATGTAATGAAGTGGATAAGTTAGATAACTAACACAGTTGTATAAAAAAGTCGGTGGGATTAGGTCAGGTCCTATACCTTTTTTAGTATCAAGTTTAGTGATTGCTTCAAATATTTCAATTTCGGTAAGATATAAGTCCGTAATAATAGGATTTGAATTATTAATTAAGTTAGAGAAATCGAAATTAATTGGAGACTCGTGTGGACGATAAACTTTTTGAAAAGACTTAGCAAAGAAATTGCAGATCGTTTTAGGACAATTAGAAAACGTATTGTCTTTTGACATTACGCTTGGATAACCATAACTTTTACGTTTTGTGTTAACGAAGTCAAAAAACTTTTTAGGATCTGTAATTAATTTGTCGCCTACGTTAGTGAGATATCTATCATAAGCCAAATTAGATTTTTGTTTAAATTCAAAAGCAAGATCCTTGTACTTGTTTAATAAGTCATTATTAGGTTCTTTTGAATTATAGAACTATTAGTTGTTGTGTTTTGACAAGGATGTGTTTTTTTTGTATGATTGTTGAAAGGAACGGCAAACGGATTTAAAAGAAGTGCTTTCTGTTTAGTAGAAAGTTTATTATTGTGTTTTAAAATTGTGTTGGAAGTGTTTTTATTGTCTATGAATTTTTTTATTATAGTGCCTTTTTTCCATTTTTTGTAATTCATTATTACACAAATTTTGGATTCGGGTACCATAACTTTAAAAGACCTATATTTAGGTTTAAATCTAAGATTTTTAGGAGTAATATTAGTTATGTGTATTTCGTTATTATTTAACTTAAATGTATTTTTTAAAAACTTACTGAGGTAACTAGGAGTTGTTGATGCAGCCAATTTTGTAAAGAATAATGAATGCAAAACCATTTTGCATTCGTTTATAACCTTAGTTGATTTGAGCCTTTGTATTGTACTTACTTCCTTGTCAAGAGGTAGTGTAGAACGAATTGTTTTGGCAACTAGTTTTGTAGAAGAAGGAGTAGGTAAAGATGATGATGATGATGTTGGTGATCTTGATGATGTTGATGTTGATGATGTTGATGTTGATGATGTCGAAGTTGAGTTAGAAGATTCCGCTCTTGCTAATTCACTACGTAATGAAATGTCATACACAGCATTGGCGGATGAACTCGACGTTGTTTTGACAGCTGATAAAGTTTTTGTCGGTTTGAAGTACTCAGGCCCCAGAGTAGTAGTATCGAGCGAAGAAATAAAGCTGACAAACTGGTCCGTTTGCGACCCAGATTCTTTAACGGTCTTTTTTTTATCTGTTTGAAAAGCTTTGTTTACATTACTGCCGGCATCGACTTTTCCAGAAAGCTCCCTTATGTCTGTTTTTAATGAACATATCTCGTCTTTTAGTTTGTCTACATTGTTTATAGACGAGTTGGAAGCTTTCGACCCAATGATACAAAGTTTTCTAATATCCGTTTTAAGCGAAGATATTTCCTCTTCTAGTCTGTCCGTTTTATTTATATTTTCCATTTTCTCGATAATAGATTTAATTACTGCCAGGTTATGTGCAACTTCGTACTTTGTGTCTGCAGCCGCCTCGTTAGTTGAAGTTGAAAGACCTGGTGGATTTGTATCGTCAAAACGTTGACACAAATCCAACAAGACATTGTTAGTGTTGTCTATTACCTTGATCGCTTTGTTCAACACTTGCATTTGATCATCTTTGATATCAAGCAAGCTTGTTATGTTTTTATTATTCATGTTAGCTAATAGATCATGAATATTCAGGCATTCATCACAAACGAAATTGTTGCAAAGTCTAGAAGAATGCCAGTTTCTTTCTAGACCTACGACCATTCTTCAACATTTTATATTCAAAGTTTCGGAAATACACCGTATGTACTTTTATAAAGTACATAATTAAATCTAAATTATAACTTTGCACAAAAGTATTTTGTTCTTATCAACTAGTATGATAGAATGAAAAAAGAAATTCCAAACTCTTATTCTTTTAAGCTTTTTAAGGTTTTGTTAAAGATGGGTTTGACTGCATTCTCATTTTATCATATTGTTAATATTTTAATATTTAAATATTTAATATGACAAAATGATATTTAAAGAAATTTATATTTAAATACAAATATTAATAATATTTTTATAAAAAAAAAAAAAAACCGGTTTTCTTATCAGACACTATGTTATGATTAATTTAATGCATTTTTGATATCAATAATGAAATTACACAAACGATGCAGATTCATGTCTTCCAATGGAAAGAATTCTATTATATTTTAAAATAATATTAAATTTATATTAATATTTATTATTATTATTTATTTAATTTTTTCAATAGCAAAGTGACCTAAATTAAAACTTTATTAATTTAATATATATATACGTATATTATATACATATATTTAATATATATATGCATTTGTTGAGTTTGTCTAATGGTAATTCGTCTTAATGTAAACCAATATATTACATTTCAATTATAAGAAGGTAATATTTGATTTTTTCATAAATTAAGATATAATAATATATTTATTTTATAATAAAATTTAAATTTCTTTAATAATCTGCTAAAAAGAAGTTCACAAAATATATTTTCGATTAAAAAAATTAAATTCTAAGCCACAATTTTTTTTAAAGTATATTGTTTTTTTTTTGTGTTAAAGTGGCCTAAGCCACAATGAGGGTTAGGCCACTTTTGCACTAAAAAAATATGAAAAATGGGTTATGCCAAAAAAAAATAACCCAAATGGAATAGTAAGTTGCACTTTTTAAGTTTGCAGCCTAATTCTACATTTAATTCTTATGCGATTTATGCAAAAAAAGCAAAATTTTTTGTGTTGAGGGTTAGGCCACTTTACTTCTGAGCCACTCATTTGTCGGTGAATGTAAAATATAAAAATTAAAAAAATATATTTACTTATCATATAAAATAATAAAAAAGAATTAAAAAAGTCTAAAATAATATTAAATATTTACTTTACTTTCATTTATGTTTATTTACAGTTATTAATTATGTTTATTTACGTAATTTGTTCACATTAAATGTCACTTTGACGCTTTCAATATTTTGAATTGTCCCTGAAAAATTTTATAGATACGTCTTGCAACTTCGATGCTGCGTCATGGATACGCTCATTGTGCTCAAAGCATTACTTAAGAATTATCTTCAGATTTAGATTTAATTCCTTCATTTTTCAAAAAAAAAACTAAAAAAACTTTATCTTAATTTAAAAAAAAAAAAGTTCTCATCAAAGATTTGTATAAAATTTCTAATTGTGAATCATTTTTTTTTCAAACATATTCTTAAACATTTGAACATTTTATTCTACAAATTCATAAAAATTTTATATTTTAACAGACAAAAAAACCAAATATACACTTCAAAAAACATGATTTTTAATGGGTATTTTAAAAAGCCATAATCACGTAATGTAGTTCATTTTGTACTCGCAATTTATATTAGCAACACATTCATACATACACTTGTTAGATATTTTCATTTAATAGATGGGTAACATACTCGTATTTTGTTTCACACACTTTTGTACAAAATTTAATAAATATACATACATATATACATATCGTACATTATATATTCCGCGAGTTTAAAGAAGAAGCAAATATACATGATATGAGCTAAGCAAATATGGAATTAGTTAGTATATCACCCATATTTTGATTGGTATTTAGAAAGAGAGGCAGAAAATAAATGAAAAAAAAAACAAGCAGCTTTGTTTTGAAGTGTTTGTTCGTGCTTTATTCTTGCGCAATTTTTTTGTGTCCAAAAATTCAAAAAAAAATTAAAATCAAAACAAAAATATTTATTTGAAAATAAAAAGTTGTAAAGAAGAGAAAGACGAAGGGGTACGTCGTAACCCAAAACAATAAAGTAGACAAAAATAACCATACAAAAGATCGTTAAAGATGTTTTTATCCAGATGTGATTCGAATTAAAATAAAATATTTGTATGTTTGTATGTATGGATATAATATATATGTACATTTAAAAAATATAAATCAAAAGATCATCTAAAAATTTTGGAAACATATAATTTATATTTTGTCTGTCACATGTTTTCAGTTTTAAACGATAGAGCATAGATAAATATCGATCACTTACCTAGAACCTTGAATGTTCTTAATGGAAAATACTAAAATTATTAAATTTTTATACAAACAATTTTAAACTTATCGGACGTAGATATGATGATAGATTCGGTGAATACTTCATTTTAAATTTGATTTTACCATGTAGCTAAGCAAATCTCTTACAATTTAAGTTTAAAGAAATCGTGAGCCTTTTGACAAGATGACGTAAACCCAATTGTTATAATCAGTTGTCAAAAAAAATATAGTTTATAGGTTAAAACATTTTATTCGGGAACTTTTTAAACTGAGGAACTAGTTAGATGGTTTAATAACGGAATAAACAATTTCTATATTTTCTATTGACGAGGAAATACCGTTATGTAATTATAGAATTTTTTTTTAGAAACTTTGATGTGAAAAATGACAACAAATCAAAATTCTATAAACAGACATGTCTTATGGAAATTCCTTGCGGTTATGGAATCAGTTACCTTGTTATGCGTTTCCCAAAGTTTCTAATTTATAAATTTACGACCGTTAAAAGTTTAAGAAGAACATTAATACTCATCTTCATGGTGTTCCTCAAAATTCCCTTTCCTTTTATCCAACTTAATCCTAATTCCCAAATCTTGTTCTTAATTTCGTTCTCCAATCACGACTATAAAAACCAAATGATCCATATGTATTTGAGGTCCATTTCAAGTTTGATTTAAAAAGTGGGTAACTTTAGCTGGTTTAAGTTCAGCACGAAGAAGATGAGATCTGTTCAGTGATTCAGGTTGGTTTTTGATGCTTTCCATCAATTGTCGTAAAAAAGGAAATAAAAGGAGCACAGGTTATTCACATGTGCAACTTAGACTAACTTAAGTTAATTATATTTATTAATCTTTGATTACTCTTTGATTAAATTATAAGGTTATACATGAACCGCAATATGACTTTTTAAGATTTTGTCTGACTGGGGTCTAAAATCGAAACTTTTCGATAGAAATGTCGGCCAATTACCCCATTATCCCATTTATAATATAAAGTATGCTATCAATGTCTTCAAATTATAAAATAAACCAAAGTGGTGCATGTCTGCAATTTTTCAAACGCTTTTACAGTTTTAAAAGGTACATATACATATAGACATATATTTCTTTTTTTTAATTTTAAGAAATTAAAAACATTTTTATTAGTTTGCAAAAGAACTGTTTTTTTTTTTAATTTCAAAAACTTTCAAAAACTATTGAAATAAACCGTTTGAGTTCTTTAAAATTCATAATTTGAAGATAAATTGAAAACATTATCAGGTTATTTAAATACATAATAAGTATCTTCAAATGATGTAAGCAAAAATTGCTTAAAAGGGGTTAATAAGTTCTGAGAAAAATTCAAATATTCTAAACTGTATTCAGAAAATTAGTCTAGGTTGAATAATATTCATTTTTAAAAGTTTTGAATATTATGTAGGTGAGATGACTGGTTTTAACAAATAGATACCTATAAAGAGGTATTTACTTTTCCAATTTTTTTTTGCAATCTTCTAAAAATATTTGGCAAAATGAGGAAAGTTCTGATCGTTTATTTGAGATCGGACGAATTTAAACTAACGCTGCATGAGTCATTAGATTTTAACGGGGCAGGCAGAATGAGAAAAATTTTGGTCGCTCATTTAAGATCGGATAAATTTAAATGATCGCTTCATTAGTCATTAATTTTTAACGGTACATCAAGCAGCTGGTTTTGAAGCTAAGAAATAAAACCCTTTATTAAAGTGAAGCATGTAACTGATCAAAGTGAAAAGGACGATAAAATTTCTGCTTTTACATTTAAGCTCCAAAAACCACTTTTAATTTCCATTAAGTAAATTTTCAGCTATTAAAGGAACATGGAGTGGTAGGTCTTGAAACAATGAGTCTTCAATAACCTGTCATGATATCAAAAAACAAAATAACTTCTTTATGATGGTGGATTGAAGGGCTTAGAATTAATAAGACAATCCTGTTCTAAAATTTAAGTTTTATGCCCTGTTCCATATCTCGACTTATTGAGTACACTGTCACTGCTTAAAAATCAAGTATGACAGTCTTGAAGTCAAGGAGTTGCAAATAAGTGCTCTTAAAGACAAGATACATAAACTCGTTCATTGAAGACGATCAATTTGTTTGGAGAGTAGGTAAAGCTTTGGTTCAATATTTAAACCTTAAAATTAAACCGATTTTAATCTAGGCTAAATGAATCATTCGATAATCACTTGCCAGCAATGAAGCCAATTAATCTTCAATACCCGGTTTTTGACTTCAAGATATCTAGCTCTATTATTCAAGTATTATAACCTCAAGTCTAAATAATTTTTGGACACATGTTTCCTTATGGTAAATACATGTTAAACACCTTATGTTAAAATAAGAGTCTAACTGTTATATAAATAAATTACAGTTAAATATAATATATATATATAACAGTTATATAACAGTTAAATATAAATTAAGACCAAATATTACATTTAAGATAAAAAAAAAACCTAAATCTTCCTCGAAAACAGATAAAATACTAAAGATACTATACCTAAGATAATACCGTTATACTATACTTAAGATTAAACCGCGAGTAATATACTATAAAAAAAAAAATTGTAAAACATGTTTAATATGCTTAATTAATAAATTAACATAAAATAATATAAAAACGGTAAGTTTTTTCGGCGTTAATATACCGTTTGATTTATAAATGATAGTGATAGTAAAAAAATAAAAAAAAATTAAATATTAGAATAAACAATTTGTGATTGTAGTTTTTAATGTGTCTACACCATTTTTAGCACATTTTCAAAAAATTTTGTAAAAATGTGCCTATATAGCTTCACTATGACCGTCCGTCCGTCCGTCCGTATGTTTACAAAAACTTTTACACCGTTTGAAAAAGAGTAAAGAAATTTTAACCATGGGTAGTGTTTGCAAAAAAAATAATTTCGTAGAAGAATTTTTTTCTGTAGCCCCACCTGACACGAGGCTACAGCCCCCCAAAGTTGGAAAAAGCCCTATATTTAAATGATTATAACAAGAGTTCTGTTAGATATATTTTCAATTTGAAAACGGCAAACGATAGCTGGTTTCATAAACTTTATAAATTTTTAAAAGACAAATGTTTAGGGTTGTCATACAGTACTAAAATTTAACATTACACAAAACTCAATTTTTGCAAAATTTTTGACCACACATATCTTCTGAACGGTTCAAACTAGGGTCTTGAAATTTTGGGAGAAGTTAAATAATCAGAAATTAGTAGGAGTCGGTTAGCAAAATTTTTTTGTCAAGCCCCCTATTTAGGAGCTATAAGGGCTCCTAAATTGAAATTTTGCTAGTTTTAAACACCTGTAACTTGAATACCTGTCCAAATTTTTTTTTAGTGATATACAAAATTCAAAGCTCTATAATTATATTTTAACATGTGTCAAAGGTTTTTCTTAATTTTGAAGGGTCATGAAGCTACAGCCCCTGCAAATTCCAAAAAAGCCCTATATTTAAAATGATATAACATGAGTTCTGTTAGGTTTATTTTCAATCGAAAAACGGTATAAGAGAGCTGCTTTTATAGACTCAACAAAAATATGTCGATCAAATTTATAGGGTTGCCATACGATACTAAAATTTAGCATTATATAAAACTCAATTTTTGCAAAATTTTTGGTCCCACATATCTTTTAAACAGTTTAAGATAGGGCCTTGAAATTTTGGGAGAAGTTAGGTCCTCAAAAGCTAGTAGGAGTCGGCTAACAAAATTTTTTTGTCAAGCCCCCTGTTTAGAAGCTATAAGGACTCGAAAATTGAAATTTTGTTATTTTTAAGCACCTGTAACTTGAATATCTGTCCAATTTTTTTTTTATTAATATACAAAATTTGAAGGTCCAACATTATGTTTTAACATATGTTAAAGGCTTTTCTTAAATTTAAAAGCGGTTCTTTAAACTGAGGAAAGTGTCTCTCAGTTTTACTCATTTTTGCTTAGTAAATTTTCAAATTTTGGTTTAATTCCTAGAAACTAAAAAAGTGGAGAGGGAGTGGGAGGGGGAGGGGTTAGATGAAGTTATGTCCTTGAGAAATTTGGCAACCTTCCCCATAGAGGAGCTAATAGGGCTTAAAAATTAAAAATTTACTGTTTTTATAAGTAAGCAGTAACTTAGTCACTAACGTATATATTTCCTAAATTAAACGTTAACATTGAAGCTTCAACATTATATTCCGATAAAATACTTAGTAGGAAACACTATATTATTTTGAAAATGTGCTTTTTTAAAAACCCTTGGTTTTTTATCATCACTTGTTGTTTTTGTTCTTAACCTGTTCAACTATTTTTTTTATTGATAATGATTACAGGTAAAAACGTTTTTAAAATTATAACAGGTAAAATATTATTATAGACTTGTTAAACTTTATAATAATAGAAATTGTTTATTTATTTACTTTTGTTGTTTTTATTTTTCTGTGAACCATTTTTGTGTTTTTTCTTTTATTTTTTGCTAACTTTCTTTTTGAATATGATTAGGTATCTAATAGATACATATATATGGTAAATGAAATTTTATTTATTTTCATTTGGTTTTTTTATCTATTTAAGTCATCATTTTTTTTTAAGTGTATTTTGTGCAAAATGTTGACATAAATTCCGGTCATTATAACTACAATAACATAAATAATATCTATAGGTTAATTTTTTTTTTAGATTAGGTACTATTATTTGGGGTGCTCTTCATTTTATAGAACAGCAGAATAGAATTAAAATTAATATAGAGAGTAAAATATTATAAAAGCTAAACACGTACTATAACATGAAATTTTATTACTTGTTTTTTTTTTTTTTTTTTAAATAAATGATCTGCTCTTAGTTGGGACTCCCATCTAGTTTAGTTTTTAGAGAAATGAATTAATAAAAATTAAAAAAAAACAAATGGTGAAACAAATTGGCATGTCAATATCTGAAATTAATTTTAATGTGTGTAGTTGAGATTTTTAAATAAATAAATTAATCCAAAATGATTTTGAATTTTAAGTGTTTTGTTTTTTTTTGTTTTTCGTATGGGAAATTTTGACTTTTATAGTGAATGATGACTTTTTTTTTATGCATACGAACAATTTTTAATAAGAACCGCGACATTAGTGATAAAAAACAATTTAAACAATTAAAGTAGTGAAATATTGTTTTTTTCAACTTTAGTTGCGGTATTTGATTTTGAACTAATTTTGAGATTTGGATGTTAAATAAATTACTGCTAAAAATATGCGGAGTTTTTAAATGATTGTTTGGTTTCGGAAAGGTTAGTGTATTGTTTCTTTACTATTTTAGTTTCAAAATGTAAATAGTAAACTTCAAAATGAGAATAGTAAATTTTAATATGAAAATTTCTAAAATCAAAATGAGAAAAGTAGATCAAAAGGCAAACGCAGATCATCTGTGAATTTTGACAGCTTAAATAAATAACATTTTTTGATGACAATGTCAGCGGCGTTCAAATTTTCAAAAAATGGCTTTTGAAAAAAAAAAATTACAAAAAATGTCTACCGAAAGCAAAATCTCGAATTTTAATTTTATGGAAAAAATCCCGAACACAACGAAATGCTGAAAATAATCCTGAAACCCAAAAATACCGAAACTATTTTTTTTTTATGTAGGTATATAAGATTCTGAACTCAGATCACTTTTCCAAAATATTTTACGTTGTTCTATGTTGTTGATGGCTTTGTTAAGATAATATATCAATCGAGATTTCTTTTTCATTAAAATGTTATGGACTAATTTTTTCAATACTACTGGAACAGATTAACTATTTAACAACACGAATTTGACAATCTTAAAAATTTTCGCTGTGAATTTTATAGTTCGTTTAGATTATTTAAGTCTCCTACATTTTCATACATTTCAACTTAATTTGATATTAAAGGCATTCAAACGGCTTCAACATTGTCTGAGCGGTAAGCCTTTTGGCAGTAAAATTGAAATTTTGCAAAAGTTTTTATATTCTTACGAACAAAAGGTCTCAGGTTTATTAAAATTACTCCTCCGTTTGTAACGCATCGATCTAGACATGCTGCATATAGTGTCAAAGATACTTATTGGATTACCATAAAAAAAAACCAATCGCGCAAAATTGTTACCGTTCGTCCGTCTGTTAGCACGATAATTCAAAAACTAAAAGAGCTAAAGTTTTGAAACTTACGCAAAGTACGTTTTAGACAATTTACACGTTCCGTATTGCTTTTGGTAAAAAACAGACCAAGGCAACGAGTAGCTTTCATACAAATTTTTGAACTTCAAAACTAATGATACTAAAAGAAAAAAAATTACACAAAGGTAAATTATTTAAAAGGGCAAGCACTTTTACGAAGTTTCAATTTCGGGGAGCTCTCATCCAATTTTTTTAACCAATATGAGTTTCTTTCTTAACATTTCTGTTCTCTTTTCAGTTTCTTTTAAAAATTAATTATTTTACCATTTTATTTGCAAATATCTTAAATAATATTTGTTATTAACTGTTATAAGTATTGCATAACATGTCATTGATCTTAAATTGATCTCAGATTTAGAATAATATTTGTCGAAATTATTAACACTAAATTTGGCTGGTGTTATCCGCTAATTTTTATAGTTATGTATCTCAAATTACATATTTTTTTAAAATTTTTATTTTATTATTTATTTATTTATTTTTTAAAATTTCATTATGAATATCAAAATTTATTCTCTTATTACTTTAATTTTTGATTTTCCAAAAATGGAAGGTAACAAGTATATTTGATGAATAGTAATTTGAGATATTAATAAAATTATTTTTGATTAAGCAAAATTATTGTGGGAAAATTTTAAAATCAAATATGTAATAATTTTAACTAGGTATATCGAATATTAGAAGGTTAATGTTCTTATTATTAAATATAATAATATATCTTTTAACAATTATGCTTTTAGAAAATTTGAATATTAAAAATAAAATTTGGTTACAAATATTAATCAAAAAATTTAATATTAAAAACGAGTGAATATTTAGAAACCACTCAATATTTGATGCATATATCATTATTTAGTTTAAAAAATGCTGTTTGGAAATCTATAATGCATAAAAAAAATTGGTGTCACCCTCAGAATTATATTCATCTGAGCCCTGAAAAGATTGGCTTATCTTTTGGTTTTAGTTCGTTAGTTCGCCGTTTCGACAAAAACATTGATTTTGATATTTCGGTTATTCTAACTTATAGTTAGAGGGTATAGTTATATAGTTGGAGGGTGGAGTAATTTCCAATTTTGTGCAAGTTTGCTTTTACATACAAAAAATTTTTTCTTTTCTGGAAAACAGTGTAGTGTGAATTGCTTCAAATGTTGTGAATGTTTGATTACTTTCAAGAGGAATTGACTGTAATGAATGACTTATGGTTAACAATAGTTCTCCTAGTAAACAACAAAAAGTTCAACCCACTATTGTACAATAGATAATGCCAACAATAAAGAAAATTGAAGAAAATATTATAAAAATCAATTTAAGCTCTATATCTGCATTTAAGTTTTAATTTGGAAACTAAACTTATACAATTTTTCTCCCTTTATTTTTTATTCCTTTTGGAAACGTGGACTTTCATGAACCTCTCTAACTGATTCTGTATTTATTACTGATCGTCGCCATGCATTTCTTGTAAGTTTTAGTCGAAAGCCTCTTTGGATATCGGATTTTTTCATTTCACCTTCATTTCTTTCATTAAGGGGTTGTTGTTCTGTAATACTCCACAATCCGCGTATATGATTGTTTTCGGTCAAAAAATTCCACAGTTTATTCTAAGATACATAATCACAAAGACCAGTATTTTGTTGATTTTATTTGTGTCTATCATTCACGTTTCGTTACCATTCAGGACTCTTGATTTAACAAAACTTATATACAAATACCTATGACTAATTATTGCATTTGTTCATTTACACAATATTTAAATAGTGTGAATTCGTTCATGTGTAATTATTGTCAAATACCCATTAAGAAAGTTTTGAACGCCCAAATTATGTAAATATGAATGAAAAGAACATTTTAAAGTTAATCCATCTTTAAATCATTCAATCGACCATAAATTCATATTTTTATCAAAAAGGACAAATAAATTCACACACATTCAAAAATCACTTCTAATGGAATTTTTCCCTCAAGGGGTTATATTCAAAAAATCCACAAAATTCGAAAAAGTTTATTTTCTTTTATCTCTTCGAGACGTCTGGAAAAACGCAACAACCGTTATAGTCGTTAAACAATTTTCAGTTTTTGTTTTTGTTGACTTGTCCAAAATAAAGGAAAAAAAATAAACAAAGTTTAAAATAAAGACGTTCAACTTATCATAAGTATTGGAAAAATTAGACGTAAGTGTATAGCGAATGATGGAAAATTTTGAAGCAAAGATTAAACATGTCTATTGCTTAATAATATATAGGATAAGTGTGAGTAAAAACAAAATTTCAAAAGTTATAATAACAAAACTACTAAAGGACACAAAATATTGATAAGTACAATGCTTTTTTGTTGTTTTAAAACGTTTTTGTTTAAAGTTAAAATTGTTTTTCATACATGTTTTTTTATTCAGGCGAGAAGACAAAAAACAATTTGGATTAAAATTCCAGCACTGGTTAGAAAAGTTCTACTTTAACCAACTTTTTTTTTTGATTCTAATATGTATGTGGAAAATTTTAAATTCTATAACCAAAGAATCTGTAATCGTCTAATGACTTACCAATAATAAATTAAATATATACATACAACTGGCTATACGAGACTCTAGACTGATTTCAGATAATCTATCTTCTATCTTTAGTTTTTCTAATAATCTTGTTTTATGATCAGGTTATTAGCCTAAGTGCAACCTCCGTTTATGGACTGCGCGCATGTTGGTAGGTTCCATTTTTTTAAGTGATGGAATGGTTTTTTCGTCGCCACTAGTTTAGTTGCTTCAGAGATTCGTGTAGCGCGCCAAAGTTCTTTTAACTTTGTTACGAGTTGACTGGATTCCAGAATTTCCTAATTCCTGAAATGTTGTTGGCCATTCAGGTTGCAACTAATCATCCCTCCTCCATTACCGACCGGGCTTGGGACCGGCTTTGCCGAAGTTAAAAATTAAATAAATTTCAATATATGTCATATTATTTATTTTACGATAAGACAATGTTTGTTACTTTCGACAGACCTACTTCGTTTTTTATGTTTCAGTGATATCTATCAGGGCTGCTTTTAATTAAATTCTTTCAATGTACAAGAAGGAATGGATCAGTTTTTTAATCTTATAATGTAGAATCGTTAGAATGACGGAATTTAAAGGTTATTTGAGTTCCTTTGTCATACGTACGATTCGATGGAGCCATTCTTATATCCTATAATTCACATTTGATGGAGAATAATATGTAATACATTTTAGACAACATATTTTGCTCCAAAATATCCCCACCAAATCTTCTCATTTTACTATATCTCACAATCCTTATCCCATAATCCATTACTTCTAATGGCCATTTTACAAGCTTTATTAAGCTCTGGATGTTCTTCCGTTGTTATTACACAATCTGAAAGCTTATAAATTATTGAACATACGATTTACAGAAATGTAAAAAGCATTTG
Organism: Dolichopus griseipennis; assembly: GCA_963082915.1. NCBI lineage: Eukaryota > Metazoa > Arthropoda > Insecta > Diptera > Dolichopodidae > Dolichopus > Dolichopus griseipennis. The sequence continues at coordinate 51,779,400 of OY720441.1, forward strand.
TAATAAAGGTATTTCAAAAGTGTCAAGATCAAGGCTCCGGTAACAGGTTTCAAGCATATAAGTTCTAAGGTTATAAGTTTTACCGAATCTTATATCAAAATTTGGAAAATATATAATTTTTTTTAAACTGCATTAAAGATGTATAAATGATTTAGATAAGCATTATATAACACTACCTATAACGGACTTCTGTGAAGGAGTTTATCAATCGTCGTCGGTTAGGTATCATTAAACCCATATGACTATAGGTCAAAAGGATATACTAAATTTGCCTATATTCTTTTGCAGCAGAGAAGGAGGGGGGAGTCATACGCTACCGTGCTAAGGAAAAAAGTCGTAAGCTCCAAAAGCGAATTTTCGGAATAATGGAATCAGATAAATGTCTCACAACTTTGTACTAAGAAAAAATGTCAAATATCTCCTTGCAATTTCATTTAAAACTAATAACTAATAAGTCGCATCTATATTTATGTCTAAGCTTTAATAACTTAATAAATTTTGTATTGCGTAACAAAAAAAGTCGTATGTCCAAATTAACTATGAACGCCTAATACTACTTTACCTTTAGTAAGTTAAAAAAAATGTTTTTCTTTATTTAACATACCCATTTGTTTTTGAAAAATTCAAAAATAATTCAACATAGCGATACGTGAATAAAAAACACTAAAAGTTAAATTACCTAAAACAAAGAAAATGTAGAAACGACGGTAGTACGTCTTTTTTAGGACGGTAGTACGAGTATCCTAGAGTTGACACAGTTTTCCTCGTTTGATTTAAGATTTAAACTTTTTTAATTCCTTTTCCACTCTTCCAAGTAGTATAAGGGAATTCACCAAGTTATTTAGATTTAGGTTTCAGTTTCTTTAATCGATATATTCACTAATGATTATATAAGATTATGAATACACTAATGCTTAATTCTGTGTGCCATCTATTATCTTACAACAGAGTTAATTTTTAGCACATTTTCAAAAAATTTTGTAAAAATGTGCCTATATAGTTTCACTCTGTCCGTCCGTCTGTCCGTCTGTCTGTCTGTCCGTCTGTCCGTCCGTATGTTTACAAAAACTTTTACATCGTTTGAAATATAGAAAAGAAATTTTAACCACGAGTAGGTATTACAAAAAAAATAATTTCGTAGAAGAATTTTTTTCTGTAGCCCCACCTGTTAGGGAGCTGCAGCCCCCCAAAGTTGGGAAAACCCTATATTCAAATTGTTATAACAAGAGTTCTATTAGGTGTATTTTCAATCTGAAAACGGCAAAAGATAGCTGCTTTTATAAGCTTTATAAATTTAAAAAAAATAAATGTTTAGGGTTGCCATACGGTACTAAAATTTACCATTATGCTAAACTCAAAATTTTTGGCCACACATATCTTCTAAACGGTTCAAGCTAGAGTCTTGAAATTTTGGGAGAAGTTAGATCCTCAGAAATTAGTAGGAGTCGGTTAACAAAATTTTTTTGTCAAGCCCCATGTTCAGGAGCTATAAGGGCTCGAAAACTGAAATTTTGCTATTTTTAAACACCTGTAACTTGAATACCTGTTTAAATATTTTTTCCTTAATATACAAAATTTAAAGGTCTAACATTATATTTTAACATATGTTAAAGGTTTTTCTTAAATTTAAAAGGGGTTTTTTAAATTGAAGAAAGTGTCTCTCAGTTTTAATCATTTTTGCCTAAATAGTAAAATTCTAAGAAAAATTTTAAATTTTGGTGGAATTTAATTCCTAGAACCTAAAAAAGTTTGGGGGAAGGGGAGTAGTGAGCATTATATCCTTGAGAAATTTGGCAACCTTCCCCATACAGGGGCTACTAGGACTTAAAAATTTACTGTTATTATAGGTAAGCAGTAACTTAGTCACCAACGTATATATTTCCTAAATTAAACGTTAATATTGAAGCTTCAACATTATATTCTGATAAAATACTTAGTATGAAACACTATATTATTTTGAAAATGTGCTTTTTTAAAAACCCTTGGTTTTTTTTCATCACTTGGTTTTAATAGATATTATCTAACTGAGGTAACCTACCCCTTATAAGGTTGGCGTTTTAACTACTACTCCATGAGTTAGATTAAATATTTAATTAATTTATAAAAATAAAGTAACCTTTTCAAACTCATTTTAATTATTAGTCGAAAGAAGATTTTTTAATATATTTCTAAAACAAAATTCTAGCATATTGTACCTATTTTTGAATACATACAAACAAATCTAAAAAAATAGGTACAATATGCTAGAACTTTGTCCTTAGATAAATGACAATCTTGAAACATACGTTACTAGTTGCTGAGCTAATGTGTCTATTTTATTATAATTTTTGTTTTTATACCCGTATGACTATATAGTCCAAGGGTATAATAAATTTGCCATTACGTTTGTAACGCAGAGAAGGAGGGGGGGTAGATATAGACTCAAGTGTATGGATCGGATCAGAATCGAAAAATAAATCGAGTTAGCTATGTATGTCCGTCCGTCCGTCATCACGATAACTCAAAAAGTAAAGGAGCTAGGATTATGAAATTTTCACAAATTCGTTTTTATGCAAAAAACGGAATCGAGTTTTAAATTCAGCCATTTTGGTCCAAGGGTTCGAGTACCTGCCATACAACTTCTAATTTTATATGAGCATTACTCTATACCTATGGAAGCTGCGTGTCTGAAATTTTGCCAAAAGTAGTTTAGTATAATGGCCAAAGTTACTGCAAAATTTGGTTGGTCTACTGCAGAGGGTTCGAGTACTGCCATACAACTCCTTCTTTTATATGAGCTTTATACTACACCTGATGAAGCTGGGTGTCTGAAATTTTGCAAAAAATAGTTTAGTGTAATGGCCAAATTTACTGTAAAATTTAGTTGGTCTACTTCTGTGGGTTCGAGTAGCTGCCATACAACTCCTTCTTTTATATGAGGATTACACTACACCAAATGAAGTTGGGTGTCTGAAATTTTGCCAAAAATAGTTTAGTGGCCAAGGTTACTGCAAAATTTAGTTGGTCTACTGCAAAGGGTTTGAGTAGCTGCCATACAACTCCTTCTTTTATATGAGCATTATTCTACACCTAATAAAGCTGAATGTTTGAAATTTTGCCAAAAGTAATTAACCGGATGATAGAATGTATATGTTACGGTCATACGGGTATCCCAGAGTTGACACAGTCTACTCTACTACACTCTTCCTCGTTTTTTTTTTCAAATTATTTTGTATGTCCTAAAAAAAGTCATCTGTGTGAAAATCATAAAAAACAGAACTCAGCATATTGTATGATAAGATAATTGTCTGATAAAAAAAAACTTGAAATAAGTATAAACAAAAACAAAAAAAAAAAAACAAAAAAAAAAACAAAACAAAAAAGGAAAATAATAAAAAAATAATGTCTGCTTCTATGGTAGCTTTCTAACGTACTCTGAAAAACAAAGAAACACATAATAAGTAAAAAACAAAAAAATAAAAAAACAAGCAAAAAATGTCCTGCCGAAGGATATATGATTTATGATTATTAAATTATTTCACGTAAAATGATGTACAAACATAACATGATTATAAGCACTCACACAAACATAAATAACAAGAATTGGTATTGGTATTAGTTTGTTTGAATGTAGGAAAACCTTATTCTCTTCAGAATTATGTGCTTTGAATTTTACAGTAAACTTTGTTCAATAAATTTTTTTTAAATATTATAAGTGTTTTTTTTGAAATATATAGATATATATATATATGTATATATGTATATATTTTTGACTAAAAAATTTATAAAGTGAAGTAAGGTCGTATAAGTTATAATAAGATCTTTATACAATACAAAAATAATATTTATATTATACAATAAACCAAAACAAATCTGTGTACCTAATTTCATATGTTATATGTATATATATATATATATTTATGAGTTATTTCAAGAACTTTGTTGGTATAATTAACATATATACGTTGTATATGTAAATTTAAGTTTTTTTTAAAAAATACATTTATGAAAGTAAAAGAAAAGATTAGCTGAAAATGGACAAATAAGCTTATAACTTATAACACTTTACACTTATGTATACATAATACATATATAGATATGTGTTGCTAAATAAGTATTTTTTACATTCAAGCTTTATGGGTTCGATTCATATAAAAAAAAATTTGAATATATTAATTTATTCTAATTTGTTTGCTATTGTTAATATATCGAGTATGCAGGAATATCATACATTAAATTTAGGAAAATGTATTTTAATGTATTACATTGGGATTTACGTACGAACATTATATATATGTATATATATATATATATGTATATATAAATCGTATATAAGAACAATATTGACTTCATTTCTTTTGCCAAATATACCCAGCTTAATTAGATTTTCAATTATACATAATAAATAGAGTTGTGATATGAAAGTTATTCAAACCTCCTGCATTAGACAAACGACGGACCAATAAGTGAAGGATGGATACAAATAGCTAGACTAACTTACTTTTTGAAACCTTAGAACTACGTATAATTAAACATACTTAAGCTGACTTTTACAGTGGTCACTCTAATATTGACCATATTATAATACAATACGTATAGTTCGTTAAAAAGCAGCGGCATTTGAGTCTCCGCTATACATAATATATTCTTAGATTTCGAAAAAAACTTTTAATTGAGTAGATCAAAAGCATATATGGAGAGTCTCACATTGTAAGAGAGAAGTCCTTCAAAAAATTATCGCCATTGTTAAGAACTTAAGAAATTTTACCAAAATTGAAAGTTCATATTCGCTTTGTTCACTTCGCTTGCTCATTCTTATGTAGTGCAGCAAAGAGTGGACATGAAGAAGAGTGAACTGTCACACAAAAATTTTGAAATGAATATTAACAAACGCCAACGCCGAATATTTAACAGACTACTTTATTTTACTCCTATAAGGAAAACACAGCTATCACCAAGCTCTTTAAGGTTTTATTTAACATTATTTCCACTAAGCCGTTGATTTCTCTAAGCTTTGCTAAATTTTGTGCGTCATCTATTATCTTACACAAGAGTTATTAAGATATGTTATTTTATTAAATATTATCTGAGCTGGATTTTGAAACCGAGACATTTCACTTGAAAAGATCTTAACGGAAGATCTTAACCACTACTCCATAGATTGGTAAGACGGCGCACAACATTTGACTAAAATTCGCAGGAAAGCTGAAAAATGCTAGGCCAAAAAATGCCTAACGAAGTCTATAATGAAAAGCTACATTAGTTGTAAAATAATTATTTTATTACTTACTTACTTATTGGATCTTGGAACCCCCAATGTGGCCTAGGGCATCAACAAATCCTCTCCACCTTTCACGAACCTTAGCAATTGCTTTTAGCTGAAACCACGTTTTGCGTTGCGCTTCTGCCTCTTTCAAAACGGTACTTCTCCATGTTTTCCTTGGTTCTTGCATGCCACAAGTGGGTGTTGGTAATGATTTGCGGCCAACGAATATGCTGTTGTGTTGAGTATTCTGTACGCATGCTTTTAGTCTTAGCTGCTTTTATTTTTAGACCAGTTCGTTTGCTATATGTGTTCAAATTTTGGCACATTTCGTTCAGACCACTTCTTGTGTGTGCCATGAAAACTACACCATCAACATAATCATTTAAACAAAAATCTTCATAATTATTCTACAATCACATTAATTTATACTTTGCATCCATTTAAAATAAACCTAATCAAATGCATATTGATTTATCTTATTTAATTGGACTGTGAATGCATCCTATTTATCTACTTAAAAATATAATTTTATACATCAAATAGGTTATCAAATATCGAAAATTTTACTTATCTTTTCTAAAATGAACTAATTTACTTCCAAGAACAAAATTTCTAATACATACATAATATTTACTTATTATTTATTCATTGTTCTGTTGACATTGTAATTAGTTTGAGGCAACTATTGATAAAATATATTTCAAGGATCATTTTATCCATAATATTGTAATATCAAACATTGAATGCATTTTTAATCTGTAATCTTTCAAAAAAAAAAAAAAAAAACTGAATAAATGTGATACGATTCATATCACATCCTTCAGAACTACATATTAAATCTACAAAAGTGTTTGTATTCCCAAGGATTCTTAATCCATAAAAGATTTTTTTTTAGATAAATGTATAATGGACTTTATACAAATATTTTGATTTAGTTATCAAAAAAAATAAGAAAAAAACAAACAAAAAATACTTTTAAAAACCAAAAAACCAAAGCCAATCAAATCCAAAATAAACTAAAAGTATTAGGTAGTAAAAAAAATATATTCTTTTGTCTGATCACGAACATCTTAAATTAGAGAAACAATTCAGCAAGTCCTGATAATATTTTGATTACAAAAAAAAAAGTATATATTTTCATTCTCTTTTTTTTCTCAGTTTTTCTCACTCATTCTCACTCTCTCTCTCTTTTTTGGTTTGCAAGAATTTCAATATAATAATAATTTTATTATACGATAATTCGAATTTGATTAATAATAACTTGAAAAGGACGTGTTCAAATAAAAATGTCTTTAGGTTTTTTTTTTTCTATCCATATTTTAATAAATTTATAATGGTGAATAAAAAAAAAAAAACGAATATTTATTTTTGTGGTGGCTTTTAAAGGAAAGCAATTATTCATAATATATGGGTATGCAATGTATATATTTATAGATTTTAGTTAAGTTGAAAATAATACAATAAAGTTTAAGGTAAAATGAGAGAAAAATTACTTTAGATTGGTTTAGAAAATGAAATACTAATACTAATAATATGACTACTAATATGATGATTTAAATATATTAAATCCTTAAATAAAGGATTTTAAGTCAGACGGTTGTATAAAACTTTAAATTTTAGATTATATTTGATAGTGTGGGATTTGAATTCTCATATGAAAGGTATGTTAATAGAAGAGGGGCGGTTCGAGGAATGTGTAATTATTTTTTATTATTATAATTGGTGATCTTAAGTGTGTGCTAGATCTTATAGATTATCTTAAAATTGAATTGTATCTATATTTGTTATATTTTATCAACATTTTATATTTAAGTTATTAAGTTATCAGGTTTTTTCAATTATGTGAGTTATATTTTTGAATTAAATTATTTGCATTGGTAAAGGTTCTTTCAACATTTCTTTATTACTGGTTATTTCTTTTATCTGCTCTCCCTATTTTTCATTAGATTCATTAATCCCTGTTGATTTTTAGAAATCATTGATATGGCGATCTTCAAGGTGTCCTGGTTTCTGTTAAGAAACCCAGTTCATATTATGTCCCTATGATTTCAAATGAATTGGATTCTAGGTTCGGGAGAGTTGCTACACATCTGTCAAGACTAAACATGCATATCTTCAAAATTATGCAAATAGAAACTTAAAATTTTGTTACAAGCATTTTTAACTGATGACTAGGTTGAGATTCTCAAACATCTATAATCCGTACATATTCGGTCGTAAGTGGAGTATAATACACACATTAGAACTGGGCGCTATTAAAAAGTGCAAAGCGCAACGATTCGTCTTATAAATTATCCTAATGTCACCTCAATTTTTACCCAACAAAGCTTTCGACACTGTAGTTGGGTCGTCGATCCAAGTTTATAGATATCTTGGAGAGACCAACACTTGTTCTAAAGAAATTAAATTCTTAATGCCTTCACTCAAATTTTTAGAACGGGAAACAAGTAGGGCAAGAGATGTTCATCCCTTTAAGGTTGAACTACCAAGGTGGTGCAACATAGCTTATGGAAATTTGTTTGTCTGATTTTAAAATCATATTCCATCAGATGGGTTCCGTCAAGTTGCTAAATTATAAATGTAAAAAGATTTAAATAAATTTAAGAAGGACATTAAAGTCTTTCTTCTTAATATCCTATCAAATTTTTCCATCCTCCATAATTTTATAATTCTAAATTTCATAAATCCTAATCCATACTTATTAAAGCTCTAAAAGTTTGTTTCAAAGAGGGTGGCGATTTAAAGGCCACACACTACCTAAAGGAAATACGAACAAATCCATTTGGTGGCTTTTGAAGCTTTCGACGTCCCTCGAAGAAAAAAAGAAAAACTATACAGTTAATATAAACGAAACAAGAAATATCTACATTTATTGCTGGACCTAAAACTAATCCAATACAAATTTGTTACAAGTACATGGACAATGAATTATTTCGAACACAAATGAATAAAATGCTCGTATAATGTATATTGTCTTCATAATGCAATTAAGTAATTATTGTAAACTTTATGCAACAATTTTAGTCAATCAATTTAAATCTTAACTCAAAAAACGATATGCAAATTGACATTTGGCTTGGTTAAACTCTTTTTTTGGGGCTCAATTAAAGAATATTAAAAATTGTTTGTGTGTGTGTTATTGATCAATAATATTGATTCAAGATAATCTTATTCCGTAATACCATTTATATCTGTGCACAATCAAATAATCAACAATCATTCCATTCAGAATAACACCTAGAGCATAATTATTTTGATTCAAATGAGTATATATATATTTATATATGGAAATACATTATATGGAAAAATGATTTAATTAAATATCTTTGACTTTAAATATCTTCACTTTATGTTTCTTTGACTTTTTATTGATGTATTGAGGATATATATATATATATATATATATATATATATATATATATATATGTATATACATACTTGTAGAATTTATAATTTCTTTGACAGTTTTTTGAAAATTACGTTTTATTTTTTTTATTTTGCTATAAAAGGTTCTTTTGTTTTTGAAAGTTTTATCAGAACTTTGTTATTATTCTGAAGGACAGGATAAAGTTTAAAAAGGATCAGAAATGAAAATAAAAGGATTGAAGAATATTGGTTGGTTTAAAAATTTTTTTTTTAAAAATTAAATGGTTCTTAAAATGGATTTTATGAAAATATATAATAAGTATATGGATTATATGAACTGAATTATATTTTATAATAAGATTTTGTTTTTGAATTTCACAGGAAATTTTTTATTTAGGTCTAACGTATATTCAGTATATAATTAATTAATATAGATCTTAACTAATATATTTAGAGTATTGGGTCATATTAATAACTGGTATTTGGCGGGTTTTTAAAAAACCAATTAATTATTGCCTAGAAAAAAGCCATTGGTTCATATATGTGTGTTTATAATTTGTGTAGATAAGTTTGGTTCTAAAGAATTTATATCCAAAGACTTGCACTTCGCAATCCCTTAACTGCTCTAGGAACAAAACTTCATTCTCCAAATGGTTTAATAACATTGACTTAGGATTTAACAGAGCTTTATTGTATCATCTTTTCCTTTCAATCTTCACGCAGAAAAGATATTACAAGAACTATTGGAATAGGTTGAAACAAGTATCGAAGTTAACACCTACATTAATAACATGAGAGATGCTGTGGGCTCAACCCTTTAAGAAGATAATTTAAGGGACTTTGATAGAATTTGATAGATAAAGTTATCAATCAAAGCATAAATATTAAATTTTGGTCTAAAAATCAATGCGATAAAAATTTATGATAATAAACAAATGTAAAATACAGTATACTGAAGCGTGTGCTACAGCCGAGATTTCATATTGAAATAGCGAGGGGTGTTTTAATTAAATGCAAAATGTGTAATTAATGCAAAATAATAAGTGTTTTGCTGCAGAGTTTTAAACTTGCATCTCCGTCTACGATTTATAAAATGCTATGATCTATTCTATTGTATGGAGTAGAAACTTGGACCTTGATAACTATTCATATGACCAAACTGGAAGCCTTTGAAATGTGGCTCTATAGAAGAATACTGAGAATTTGGTGGGTATATTGTGTCATAAATATTGAAGTTCGTTCTTCTTACAAATATTAAAAAAAAAAAAGAGATTTTCGATACGTGATGCGACGTCAAAATTACAGTAGCGATAAATCAGCATAGAATTGGTACACATAATATTGGATGGATGAAAGTACATTAGGTACACATAACAATAAAATCAGAAGAATTTTATCTAGAATTTGATCACAACTTCCAGGACATATGACCAATAACATCTAAACCCTATATTTTTGACTATTTGTTGCAATTACATTTAGCGGTTTGTCGTGTGTGTTTTTGCACATTTTTATCTTGTATATAGATACACTGAATTGTCTTTGGGTGCACAGTTACTTTTCCTTTATCAAACAAAAGTCTGAAATAGAGGTTAATTACATTGTTGTACTTTGGACTTTCTAAATAGATAGAATTATTTTATTAATATATTTGTCTAGAATGAGGTGTAGCAAACTCATTCAATTAAATGTGCTTTGTTGGATGTGTTCAATTATAAAAAAATAAAATATTAATGTTTTGTTGAATGTGTTTTATTTTAGAAAATAAATTATCATAAATTATCATAAGCAGGCCAAAAAATATTTTATTTATTTTTAGTAAAAAAAAAAAACAAAAATAAATAAATTTTTTTTATGAATTTAAATTATTTTAACTGTATGAATTAGTTCATTTACGTTTTTAAAACTCACAGAACATTTTCTGGAAATTTTATATAAATAGTAAAACATTTTGTAAATAAAAATTAAGAAGACTATGCTTCACAAGAAAATTGTGTAGTCTCAATTATTTTCAGTGAAAATCTGAAATAACCATTAAGCGCTTTGTTGCATTACTTGTTTGGAAAAGAAAATAAACCAAGCAATGCAATCAAAGAATTTTCAAAGTTCCCTCAAAGTTCCCTCATCTCTCTCTCATCCCTGCATCTTTCCATGATAATTACTTTTAAACAAGAAGGGACTTGAAAACGTAACATATTCATCAAAAATTATTTGAGTCATTTGTTTTTTTTTTGTGTATCTATTACTAGAATCGAAGCCTAATGTGCGTTATAAAAAAAGTAACGGTTTCGATTTCATTTAAGAATATGGTATTGAATATGTATATGTATATAATTAAACTAGAAATAGTTCTTAATTAGAAAAAGTTCTTCTTTCAATTGACCTTCCGTCATTCTGTGACGGGGCAACAGCTAGTACAAAAAATATTTAACGGAACTACTAAATAAATAAATTTTAATTGGTTAATGGAAATAAATAGTAGCTATAGTATTTGTCAAAAGCATGAATAATGGGTGGCTCAGTTAAAGCGCCCAATTTTTCATTCAATAAAACCAAATAATTTTATTTAATAATATAACTCACAGATATAGATTATAATCCCTTACAAAATTATTACAATATAAACAAAATAGAATTTATCTATTAAAAATCTCAGACGTTTCTACATGTTATAAGACCTAATATACTATCTCATGTTTAAATTGTATATTGCGGAATTTATTTCAATAATGAGGCAGGCTTATTGAACAGTTAGCACTTAAAAAAAAACTATAAAATAAACATTTTATTTGACATCAAATTTATAATAAAGTATACAATGTAAAGGAAGCCAGCCAATATTCAATTATTAAATAAAAGCCAACCAACCTGAAACATAATCTTTCCTTGTTAATGTTAATATTACTTACGTGTTTGTTATTTTTTTTTTTTTTTATAATTCTAGAAGAATTTTTGTAATGCAAACTACCGTGTTTTAAAAAATTTCTTTGGAATCCATCCAAGAAAGAAATGTAGTAGTTACCAAGTAACAATTTAATATTGTATAATGTTTCATAAAATGAATCCAAAGTAGATTCTAAAATGAATCTAAAATGAACCATGGAACTTACAAAAAAAAAAAAAAAATTTATTAAAACAAGGAAAATTTTGAAATAAATAAAATAAATTTTTGGCATTTATTATATTGCAATTTGGTTCTTTTCATTTGTATTTTAGATGCTTAGGTATATTGAACTACTTATTTGTCTTTTTATACCCGTATGACTATAGGTCAAAGGGTATAATAAATTTGCCATTACGTTTGTGACGCAGAGAAGGAGGGGGTGTAGATATAGACTCAAGTGTATGGATCGTACCAGAATCGAAAAACAAATTGATTTAGCTATGTATGTCGTCCGTCTGTCCATCTGTCCGTCTGACCATCTGTCCGTCTGTCCGTCCGTCTGTCCCTTCGCACGATGACTCAAAAACTAAAAGAGCTAGGATCTTGAAATTTTCGCAAATTCGTTTTTTTTGCAAAAGCTGTCATCGCTATTCAAATTCAGCCATTTTGGTACATGGGTTCGGGTAGCTGCCATACAACTTCTTTTTTTATATGAGCATTACTCTGTACCTATTACAGCTGTGCGTCTGATATTTGGTTAAAAGTAGTTTCATTTTGTGGCCAAAGTTTCTGTAAAATTTGGTTGGTCTACTGTAGAGGATTCGAGTAGCTGCCATACAACTCCTTCTTTTATATGAGCATTACTCTATACCTATTACAGCTGGGTGTCTGAAATTTTGCCAAAAGTAATAAATGATTATAATAATAATGATATAATGTTTATTTAACGGTCATACGGGTATCCCAGAGTTGACACAGTTTACTCTACTACACTCTTCCTCGTTTTTTTTATAAATTAATTTCTGGGTCATATAAAATTTATTTTATCAAATATGGGGTTTTTTGTTACAGTATAAATACAGCAACAGTGGAATTTGAATTAGATCACAAGAGAAAATACCTTTTAACAAATAAACAAATAAATAAATTAAATTATTACAATTTGTAAATTACATGTTTTTTTTAGTTGTCATTTTTTTTTTTTTAATTTTTAACTATTTATTTGAAGATGTTCAAATTTTAATTTAAATATTTTTATTGTACTTGTATACCTCCAGATTGTCCTACTTTGTATTCAAAATATTTAGACAAAACTAAAAAACTAAAATGTTTTACTATTAAATTTTTGCGGAAAACTTTTAAAGTTTTAAAATTGTAAATAAACTGAAAAGAAAGTTTTGAAAGTTTTCAGCGAAGATTTGAAAATATTCCCATGGTTCAGTGAATTTAATTGAGAACTTTTTAAAATATAGTAATGACAATAATAACAAATATAGTATGAATGCTAATTCTAGATTTTATTAATTAAAGTATATGTATATATAATGTTTTTACCTTTTCGAATTCTTGAATGTCCATATAGTTGGAAAAGATATTTTATATTTTCAAAATGCACGAAATAGTTCTCATAGGTAATCTTAAATTGGTTTTCATCCAATTTGCCCAATATCAGTTCTATTTGTAAAATTTGCTTAACCAAACGTTAAGTTGTAAGATTGAGGAAAGTACAATATCTCGTTTTTTAAAATCTTGTAAATAAAAGTCTCGTTTTTTAAAATCTCAAAAATCAAAATCTCTTTTTTTTATTAAATCTTTGGATGCGAAATTAAGCTTCAGTAATTAAATTGGTAGAGGTTCCGGGCGACAGCCCCTTATAAGAAAATTGCAGTATATTTAGCTACATTTTTTCAAAATCCATATAAAATATAAAACACCCATAGTTGGTTACGACATCAGGATAATGCTCTTTCCAAAATATTTATAAAATTTGGGAGATTTTGAATTGGGAAGATTTCTCGAGATGAATTCGAAGCCACCCCACCAAAACTGAAAATATATGAATAAATAAAATTTATGAAAAAAAGAAATTTATAAACAAAAAAGAGATTTTGGTTTGTGAGATTCTGTAGATTTTACTCTAAGGCCTCAGACATGCCTACAGCGATCAAGGGATTTTTGTGAACCAAAGGCCATATAATTTTAAGTTCACTCGTCGCTATTCAATGTTTGAAATTTTTCTGAAAAAGTCTGTCTTTGAAAATACCGTATTATTATTTTTTGCAACTTGCCTAGGGCAAATATGGTTTCTAAGCAATTTTTAAAGGAGATTTGAAGCTTTTTTGTAACTGATGGTTTGGAAAACTAAGTTGCACTTTCTTTCAGTAGAACATACCTTACTCAGTTGAATATTCTTCAAATACTTCTTGTTCCTAGTCTTCCAAATATTTGATATTTCAAATACCGCTTGTTTTAATCTGTTTTCAATATATTCACTTATACTTTTGTTAATAGTTTTGTTAAGGTTGTTGAATATTATATTTGCCATTATAAAAATAAGAATTTAATTAGAGAAAAATTAATATTAATAATGAGTGAAAAAAAGCTAGATTCTGCATCTCTATCAAAGCCATCAGGTTTATCAATGATATTATGATACTTTGAAAGCTGAGATCTAGATTTGTACAAATTTATTTAAAGAAGGACTCGTTGTATATCATGAAAAAATATATTATACAAAAGACCTAACCAGATCGAGGTGAAAATAAACCGAGACTATTGAATTTTTAAGGGCTAACTGTTCAACTATTGGGCTAACAAGTCTGTCTATACCATAGGTAAACGTTGGAACAGGGGTCATATTGTATTCGTATTATTAGAATTGATTTTAATGAATTTCACATACAGTTTAAACATGGGATAGTACCTAGGCCTTATAACATGTAGAAACATCTTAGATTTACAATAGATACAATTCTATTTTTGTATATATTGTAATATTTTGTATTTGAGTCTTATCTGTGGATTATATTATTCAATTAAATTATTTGTTTATTTATATTAATTATTGATTAAGCTATTAATTTGAAACCAATTGCAAATGTTGGCTGAGTTGAGTCGAAAACCAGAAAAGTTTTTTTTCACTTTCACTAGGATTCGAACCCGGGCCTTTCGCATGAAAGTTCGGCATTTAACCACTTTGCCATACAGCCGTTGAATAGTTATTCGAGAATTAGAATAATAACCTGGCACACTCACTTGATAAAACTTAAATTCAATTCAACCACTTAAAATCACTTATAATTGGAACAATTCATAAAATATTATTCCATAGATAAATTATTTTTATTTAAATAAAGATTCATTAAAAAGAAAAAGTTTCAATTATTGTTCTTTTCTTAAAAAAAAATTTTCCAGAAAATTTTTTACCTTCACTAATTAATAAGTCAAACAATTTTCTTACAATATTTTCATCTTACTATATTTTCATTTATTATAAGATAATTTTCATTTATTTGCTTTTGTTATAAAAAAAACAAAAGTTGAATGCAAGAAATTAACATTTAATGAACATATTTATGGAATAGTCAAAAAACTTTTACTTCAACAATATCCAGTTCCATCCAGTTCTATTTAAGTTTTTATACAAGTAGCTTACAGTTTTATTATACATATACAGTATAGTGCTACAATGATTGTTTGCAAAATTTAATTAGGTGGATCTCACTTTTGTGTTTTAGGGAAAACAAGGGTGAGGAAAAATACTTTACCAGCAGGAAGGAATTAGTTAAAAATAAAAATTTTATATAAGAAAATTACCAAAGAATCAGATGACAACCAAAAACTTCAACTATATATACAAAGAAAATAATAAAAGATAATGTCCTTTGCCAAGGATAAAATTTTAGTTTTTATAGAAAATGGAGAGTAAATAAAAAAAAAATCAAACTTTTATTGATTGTCTTTCTTAATGACGTTAATTAAATAAATTGATTTTGAATTTTTTCTTAATTTTTTTTTTGGTAATTCTAAAGAATTAAACAGGAAGAAAAGAAAATGACATTTCAAAGTTTGACAAAAAAAAAACTACAAAATTCATTTAATATACATTAATATACATATAATATATAATTCTTTTGGAATTTAAGAATTTTATTTTTGTTTTTATTAATTTTAATGAATTTTTCTCAACTATTTGTTTTTTTTATTTCTGAAATTGATTTAATATTGATACAATATTGATACCAAAACAACAACAATTTACTGTAATAATAAACTGAATGTCAAGAATACATTCAAGAGTAAAATAAAAAAAAAAAACAAAAATTTAATTTTGTAAATTGACAGAAAATGACAATTGATTGTCAATTTATATATAAGGCTTAAAAGGTTATTAACACTGATTAAAAGTAATTTAATTTTTGTTACTTAAAATAAATTAAAATGAACTTTATATATTATTATTGTAAAAATATATATTAATGATATATTATTTAATTTTAAGTTTAATTAAAATTAATGATTCTTTTTATTAAAAAAAAAAAAATATTAAATTAATGAATAGAGTAATAATTATTCATTTGTTACAAAAAAAAAAAATGACCAAATAGGACTTAAAAATTAAGTATCTTGAATTTCAATAGATTATTGTGAAATTAATTATTTCTGAAAAAGAATTTCCATTTAATTAAGAGTATTTAATTGAGAATAAAATAGTAATTCAGAATGCCATATTCATATTACAATATAAAAAAATTTGTTTATTAAGAAACTGTTTATATTTGAGAAACTTGTTATATTTTGACATTCTTTAAATTTAAATTCGTTTTATTATGTCAATTAAAAAATTTTGTTTATTTTTACATTGTATCATGAGTTTCATATATGAAAAATTTTTAAATTAGAATCCAACGAGAAAGAGTGTAGTACAGTAGACTGTGTCAACTCTGGCAAACGCGTATGACAGTAATACAGGGTGGCGCAAAATGACCGATATGCTTTGAATGTTTAATAACTTTTTAAATTTATTTATATTTTTTATTTTTATTTCAGAATTTTGTGAAGAAAACTTGGGGAATATTGGAAATGGAAAAGTATACACCAGAACAGCGATCAAAAATTACGAAAAGTTATGAAAAATATAAAAAATCTAAGACGTTTCTACATTAAACATTCAAACCATGTCGTTCGCTTTGCGCCACCCTGTATAAACATTTTATCATCCAGTTAAAATTTCAAACATGTAGCTTTATTATGTAGGGTTAAGTTCCCTATAATCGAACACTTAACGATACTTGCGACTTTAATTAGTCATAAATAATGTGTATATTGACCGAATAACTAGTTTTATATATCAATCGAAAGTAAATTTAATAACCTTTCGAACTAATTAAATTAAATTAAATTATACAAATTATTAATAATTTTATTTAAAAATTACTAAAAAAACGCAAATTTGCCTATAATCGAACACCAGTTGCCTATTTTCGAAAGCAGATATTCCTTTTTTCGAACACAAATTTTTTTAAAGAATTACTATTAAAAATACCATGTTTTCATTTTAAATATTGTTATTTCTTATGAATTCAAACTTTATAAATACAAAGATTAAATAACTTAATTTAATTTAATAGTTTTCTGGATCATTAAACTATTTCCTAATGTTTTCTTCCGTTTTATTTGGTCCAAAAAAGTAAGGGAGGGGTCCAAAAAAGTAAGCCTTTGTAATAGTTTCTGGATTACGGTTGAATATTTCCTCATGGCTTATGATATTTCCTAAAAATATCATTTTTGCCTGGCATGCCGTTGGTAAAAAGGGTAATTCTTTTCTCCTCCCTTACTTTTTTGGACCACATCTTGGAGCTCTTCTGGCTTTTGTGAAAAGTGGGTTGGTTACGAAATCTCGCTTTTCTAAAACTCGCATATCAAAATAACGAGTTTTACAACCAAATAATTTTTTTTTTTAGTAAAATGATTTGGACGAAAAAGAAACTCAAAAAAATAAAGTAAATCTACCAAAAAACATATCAAATAAAAATTTCATAAATAATATTTTTAAAAGCAAAATTTTGATTTTTGATTTCTTTTTTTAACTTTTTACTTAGTTTTTAAAGAAAAGGGTACAATCCTATATTTTTGAATTGAACTCTAATCGCTTCTAACTCAGAATCCAACAAATTAAATAAATGTTCTGGAAGAAGGCAACATCCTGATTTCGTAATCAACCCTGATGGACTTTACATAGGTGTTAAAAGTTCTCGGTATACCTATATATGTATAAAAAAACTAGATTTCAAAAATACATATAAAATTAAAAAAGAAATTGGCTAGAAAAATCGGTCAGCCCGATACCCCGCTAATTTAATTATTGCTAGATTTCGCATCCAAAACTAGAATCAAAAATTAAGATTAAAGAGTCAGCAAATAATATAATATAATTAAATAAATTATTGGAACCCTCATTTTGTATGCAATTCCAAAATCTCACTGAAATTTTCATATATAAGCATCAAAGCATTTAATATAATGGGGGACTCCCGCCCCCCAAACCCGAGCAAACTGATTATTTGAAGCCAGATTTTGTACCCAACTTTAAAACCCCTTCTAATTTCTCTTCATACATAATAAGTCAACAATAAATTATTTAAATTGTTTTTCTATTTTTTCGCGATAGTTTTAGAAAATTTTGCAAGACAACGAGATTTCGAACGCTCCCGTTGAAAGCCGCATTTAGCCAAATTCACAAGTTATTCTACAATTCATTTTTCTTAGCTCTAAGTCAGAACTGTATAGTCCATTTTCATTTTCTTATCTTTGTTACCGGAATATGTAAGAGTTTACTGGCGTCCCTAACGTTCAAAAACCCTTCCCTGATTTTACCGAAAGCAACCTTTAAAGAATCCTCGCTATATTGCTGAAACATTTTCATTTTGTTTAAAAAATTGTTGTGCAAAAACTTAAAATCTGAAGAAAACGTTGTGTTCGAATAAGGGAATCTAAAACTAATTTGGATTGCCTAAAATCGAACGCCGTGTTCGAAATAAGAAATTTGTGTATTTTAGTTTCCTTTGTTCGAACAGGTCAAAAATATAAACAAATTTTTAATATTTTCCTTTAATTTTTAAGAAAATTCAATAAATAAATATCCCTTTGCATGAATATATAAATTTTTAAACAATTTGCTTACAGATTTCATAAAAAAACACTATTTTCTGCAACCCTTAAAACTCTATTTTTATTAGCAATTTCAATGAAAAACGCTCTGTTTAAAAACCAGTTTCAAGTTTTAGCGATTTGTGAGATAATTAACTTATTTTTTGTTCTGATTTTTTTTGTAAAGAGTAGGGGAAACTTCAACAAATAAATTAAAAAAAAAACCGTTTTTAAAATAAGTTAAATGTTCTTATTATACTAGTTTTTTTAAAAAGTGTTCGATTATAGGACATGTTCGAAATTAGGCAACACCACCCTATATAAAGTGATGCTCATGTAGAATATGAAGTTGTACGGTAGCTACTCGAACCCACCGCAATAGACCAACTAAATTTTGCAGAAACTTTGGCCATAAAACTAAACAATTTTTGGAAAAATTTCAGACCCCCAGTTTCAAAAGATATGGTGTACTGCTCATATAAGAGAAGAATTTGTATGACAAATTCTCAAGCCCGTGAATTGAATTGGCTGGATTTCAAAAGCATTAACAGCTATTGAAAAAAAACGGATTTGTGAAAATTTCAAAATCCTAGTTCCTTAATTTTTTTTAGCTCTGAGTCACAAACGTAATGGCAAATTTGTCATTTGCACATGGGTATGAGGTTTAACCGCAGGATCGGAGCGGGCTCCCATATCAAATAACCAGACTTTACAAGAAATATTGACAGACTTTAGAGATTTTACAATACAAACTAGATTATGCAACAAGAAGAGCTTATAAAATCAATTTTGGATTTATTTCAACGTTTTTATACATAATTTTTGTATAAAATATCATAATTGACACGAAAATATTGATTGTTGTTTATACTATCAACCCAATTCACGATCATTGAATATTTTAATTATCAAAAAATTACACTTTAAAAATTACCTACTTAAACCAAATAAAATATTAATCAAATTATAAAATATAAGTGCAATTTTTGAATAAATTACTAACTTTAATATTTCTAAAATATACCGCATATCTTATTAAAATTCTTTTGTTTATATTAAGGTTTATATTATCAACTTTAAATTAATTAAATGCAAATTCATATTTTCTGTTTATAATTTTCTAAATAAATTAAAAAAAAATATTTTAAAATTTTATAATTTTAATTTAATACCTATCTCGCTACTTAATAAAAAAAAATTTAATTCCATCCCAAAAAAAGGAATTCACAATATTTATTCTCGATGACACACACCATATGCATACATTGGTGGTATCTGTTTGACGTAATCAGAGAATAATTCTAACTATAAAGATATATTAAATATAAAATTAAGTCATGAAAATTTTTAAATAATAAAAGAATAATATTAAATTTATATGTTAATGAAATGCAACTAAAAATTAAAAAACAAAACATAATAAAATGCATAAAGCTTCAAAATATAAACTGATGAAATCTCAAAGCAAAAGATCTCTTGATTTTGTTAAACAACAAATAATAATTGCAAAAAATTCTTCAAATATATGTATATAGGTATGTAATTTTAATTTTAATTATTATTCTATCACTTGACTGATCATCGCGCCACTAAAACACACAGAAACACACACATTTTGAAATTTTTAACCATATATGTACTAATAATTCAGATAAAATTATTTATTTAAAATGTATATATATATATATATATATATATTGTATATATATATATATATTTATCTATATTAAAAAATTTTATGTTGAGAATTAATATTCAACCAAATACAATAATAAATATAATTTATTTTTAGTATCATCCAAGGAGCGGAGCGTAATTTCCTTATGTCATAATTCTTAAACTTGCAAATTATTTTTTTAAATTGGAAACGGGAATATAAAGGATGTCTGACAGTTATTTATAGGCTATTTTTTTATATTAATTGTATTATTTACTTTTGTAAAAAAATCATCTAAGTCTTTTAATATTCTTGACATTTGACACAAAATGACATTTAATGTTACTTTTGGTACATTTGTTGTTTATTTGTATTCCTTTGAATTTTATCAAATAGAATGCATTTATTATAATATTCTTATTCCCCTGTATCGTCCTTCCTGGATTAAATAATGCCTTTCCTCGATTGAAATATTATGTTATAAAATATAATAAATCTGAGTTAAAGAAGGTTCAATAACATGAGTAAGTTAATATTATGTTTTATATTTTTTGCATCTACTCTAGAAATTTCTAATTAAATTTTGATTTTAAATACCTGCTTCTAAAAGGACATTGAAATCAAGAATACTGTACTGTATACAATAATATAGTTATTAAAAAAAAAATTATATTATTAGTTTCCGTAACGCTGGGCACTTTAAATAATTAATTTGCTATTATAAAAACTTTCAAAAATATTTAAAAATAAAAATAAAAAGAATTATTAACATTCACCTCGGCATCTCATCACAGATTTTTTTATTATTTTATTTATTTTTTTTTTTTATGTAAATGAAGATGTCAACTCCCTATTGTATTAGCTTTTCCGTCTTCAAGTTTATTTTTATGCTCCTACTATGCATTAAAAAAAAACATGTTCTAAATTAATTAAGACGTAGTATGAATTTGTAACTTTTATAATACATATTTTATTTTTTTTACGAGTAACATCAATAGTTATGACATTTTTTTCAAGGGACTTATGTCAGACTTTAAAATTTTAATAAGTGTCATAAGTCCCTTAGGGAGTTATATTGACAAAAGGAGTTATGAAATGTCACTGATTGGGAATTGGGTTTGGGAAGTACAGAATTCTATAATTAATGTAAAAGTCAATTTAGCTGATTCAATTTTAAATAAGTAGTTGTAAGACGCTTCCTTAGTATCTTAGTATTTAGATTTGTTCATTTAGTACAAAATTAATTTCAAGCTGCTGTAGTTGAAAAAATAATAAGTACACATCAAAATTGTACAAGCAATTTACATTTTACAAGCAAGAATCTTCGAGATTCAATAAACTTTCCCCTGAAACGTTTCTTCCTTCTGTTAAAGCTTACATAATTATGTGCAGAGAGTCCGCTCCTAAGCTTTGAGTAGAGCTTCGAAAATAGTTTAAATTAAAAAATTCTTTATTTTTGAGGTACATTGCAAATATCTCATAGTTTTCAGACTAACTTCAGTGAATATTTAATATTTTGTTCATCATTCCTTATTTTGTTATAATTTTTTTTTGTGAAACTCGTAAACATTTCCCCACACACTCAAAAACTGTAAGAACTGGAAAAAATTTGTTATTTTTTTTTTAATATATATTTTTTTAATAGAATTTATAACCCCACTAAGTAAGGTCAAGGTTATTTGAATGGTTCGTTGGTTCTTGTAAGAAATGATCAGCTGGGGATGACAATGAAAGTAGAATATGAAATGAAATTATATATTTTTTTAAACATATATATACATATATAGCTGCAGATATATATATATATGCGAGTTAATATATATATACATTTTTTTTCTAGAATAAAACTTATATACAATTTCAACCCTACTTGATGATACTGTTGATGTTTTCAGTGATAAATATTTTAAGTACATATATAATAATAAAAAATGATAACATGTCATGGGAAATTCAAGTGGAGCAAACCACAACAATGGATACAACGAATAGAATTTTGAAGCATCACAACAACGAATAGAAGCAATACAAAAGAGTGACTATTGGGAATTGAAATTTACTAAATTTTGCTTTCAATTTATCAGTAGGTACCAAATATCTAGATACTACTACTAGTTGTACCTACTTATACAATTTGTAGAACCTTATGCAAGAGACTTATTATAAGAAAATAAAAATTTAAGAGGGTTGTCATTTCACAACAAAACAAGTCATTTGGGTAGAAAAAAATATTTTAACCTTGAAATATTGAATACTTTGGGAATTAAATATGTACAATTGTATACAGATATTTGTATCCTTCAAAATATTTATACGTATAGTAATATTGTAACAGAAGAGTTTCCCATTTTAATTAGATTTTATTTCAATTAATATTGTAGATAGTACAATAGTACTTTAATGTGCGTATTGTTAAAAAAAATTAAGAAGTAAAGTATAAGCAAAAATGTCTATTTATTGTTTTATTAAAGATTTTAACAATTAAAAAAAATTTTTTTAATAGAAATTGAAAAAATATTTGATTAGACTAGACAAAATTAATTGTAATGGAATATTTTATTTTTTATACCAAATTATATGTTTTTTATATAATTGATACTAATTAAAGGACGCTATGAAAATATTATTAAATTAAACTTTGTTCATGTCAGTTGAAATGTAAATTTTTAAAATTAAATGGTAAGCAGAGCGTACATTATATATTTAATTTTAATAGAGTGACTTAAATGTAAATTCCTGCAAAAGAAATCAGTTCAACCCAATTCTGCAATTTCAAGGAGAAAATATAGAACACTCAAAAAGTCCAAGCATTTTAGGTCTGCAGCTAAATCAAAAAATGCTGTGGAATTAGCATATTTTGATATAGCTAAGAATGCTGCCAAATACTTGGGATTTCTGTCCCGTTGCAAAACATATTTCTCTCCTACGAAGGTTATATTCGACCTAAGATGGAGTGCAACTCTCCTGGCGTATACCAAACTTCCCTCGACAAAACTCAAAACCGCGCCTTACGTCTAATAGACGGCCCTGTCGAACAAGTAACACTTACTCCACTTAACCCTTGTCAAAATATTGGAGCGGTTTCCCTGGTTTATAGATATTTTGTAGGTAATGACATTTGCTCTATTGAACTAAAGTCAATTGTGCCTCCTATTTAACAATTCCAACGTAACACCAGAAAAGCAGCAACTGAAATTTTCAAGATGGTTTAAAACTGGCTATGGATCTCATTTGTTGTAAGAGTTGCTAAGATGCGGAACATGCTTCCATCTGATGTGTTCCCCTCAATTAATAACGTTCTATACTACAACTTGCAAAAATTTAAAACTCACCCTTTCAACTAAAACTACATATTATGTATAAAGGAATCCGTTCCTAGTGATTAGTTAAAGTGTAAAAAAAAAAAAACGGAGGGCCAATTCATCTCGGACTCGAATTAAGGTTTTAAAACTTAAACTAAGCTTTGTATTATGATTTGATTATATTTAAATATTATGAATATTCATTTTATGATGTGCTTAAGATATTTTGATAAAGTAGGTATATAATATACTTTTACAGTTAAAAACTTTTTAGTAGCTATTTATGAATAAATTTTAAGTCTTGCATTAAAACTTCAATTTTTAAGACCTAATTTTTACATTTGTACAATATTGAGAATCCTAAAATATTTTGATGGATCTTTTAATTTTAAAGGCGAAAATAATTGCTAAAAGTCATTTCAAAAGCATTTATTTCAATGGTTATAACCACGGTTTTATTATTACTACATTGATGTTCTGTGGAAAAGAACAATTGAGAAAAAATAAGGAATGAGTAAAATATTTTTAAAGAATATTTTATAGGTAGGTAGAGGCTGAATAAATATTTTATATCTATTTTAGGTTTTCTCGAATCTTTTTAAACTTTCTTTTATATGTCTTCCGAAAATAATTGAATTTGTATTAATAAAAACGTAGAAATAAATCCAAGATGGATTGTATAAGCTTTTTTTTGTGGAGGTTATTATAACCTTTTCTTATGTAGCGTTGGTAATGAAGAAAATCTTAAACCGAAGGCGGAAGACGAGTTGGGGAAAGGAATATAGTGGCTGAGAAACGTAAAGGTTAATAACAGATTTCCAGACGGTAGCCGAGCAGATCTTTAAACAGTTTGGGATAGGATCTCCAAACAGTATATTATAACCTTTTCTTGTATAGTTTTGGTAATGAAGAAAGTTTTAAACTGAGAGCGAAAGATGAGTTAGGGAAAAGAAATGTGGGGGCCGAGAAACGTTGAGTTTAATAACAGATTTCCAGACTTTGGGCGAGCGGATCTTTAAACAGTTTGGGAATGGATCTCCAAACAGTTGCGAAACGGATTTCAAAATCCAGACAGCGCACAATGGGGAAATTTTCAGAAAAACTTTCAAGCATTCAATAATGGATAAGCAGAAGAAGAAGACAAGTATAAGATCTGGTTAAGTTACTACAATTCAGACGCATAAAGTTCAAGTTTTTCGGATCTAATATTAATGCCAGTAGGTTTTTATAAAATATATATGTAGACAGACCTATACAAATTTTGTAATAAACTTTACTTTTTTCACAAAAAGTGGACAAAACTTTCAGGTAAACCTTTTTTTTAATTTTTAATGGAAACTTCCAAAAATAAAAATGGTTATCATAACTTAAACAATTAAGAAATTATTAAAATAAATAAGAGGAATAAAAAATGGGGTGAAAAGATGAAAAGAATAAGAAAGAACCACATTCTTTTGCCAACTAAAAAAAAAACTAATTAAAATGTCATAAAAATATTTCCCCGTTTTTATTTTTGGAGAATGTTACTACTAAAAATTTATTTGGTTTTTTCGTAAGAACGTTGTTTTATGGTTCTTTTTTTAGTCAAAGAATTTGTTTTTGTGGTTCTTTGATTTTGGGATGTAAGAGCGTATGTGTATTTTTTAGTTTTTATAAGCTACTGTTTCCTTGTTTAAATCTGTAAATTCTTAACATTTTTTTAATATTCTTTGACTCCAATGCATATTTTAGATTTTTGAATTTTTACACTTGCATGAATGGCTATTTGAAAAGTCGTCCTCCGTTTATGACGTGTGAAAAAGGACCTGTTGAATTACAACGCAAGTGTATTATCATGGATCTGTCGGTAAAAAGAATCCCAAAACCTCTAAAGTCGTTGTGATCTTAATTTTGTAAGTGTTGCAATTTTGTTTGAAAGAATGCTTACATTTTGTCTTAATAGAAACCATAGCTAATAGAAAACTTGAACAATTCTTAGTTATTCAGACTAAAAAATTATCATAACATTATTTTTCTTCTCTTTCGTCTCCTGCCCCTGAAGCAAAGGCAACAGATAAAATACATATTAAAATATTATTTTAGAATTATATTGGCGGTAATGGGTTCAACAGTTTCGAGTTGTGACTTGGATGATAAAATTCCAATAGTTCTGGGTTCCCATTTAAAAATGTTTAACTTGTATATGATACAGATTAATATATTTAGTAAATATTTATGGAACGAAAAAGCAGCCCCTACATTCCGATGACTTCAAAAGAGATTGCTAAACGTTTAAAAATGTAATTAAAGAATGTCAATAGAACCTTACACATTTTTTTCTAAACTTGAACTTATAATGGAATAACCCGAAAACTAAAATATTAAAAAAAATAATACTGTGTTGACAACAGAACCAACCGCTATTACAGGAATAGCTTATTGAAAAACATTTTTAATAGATTTTTTGCCTACATGAGTAAACATTTTTACCAAATAATTGTAAATTTTTTTATTGTAGAACATAAATGTATTTATCTAAAACGATATTTATTGAAAGTAAAGTAATTCGTTATTCTGTTATTCAGAAATATTTTTATTTATCGGAAAATTTTTTATACAATGCAAATAATTTAAAAATATGTGCATAGGGTTATCCGATTTTCTGCAAAAGCTTATCAATTCAAGATAATAAAATCAAAATCTTATATATAAACTTTGAAAACAATCCGTTAAGGCGAGTTTTGGCTGTGCACGTGTACTCAGGCAGACATACGTTCATACGTACACATAGACAGACATCATAAAAAAACATGTTTATGGGTTTCTGCACGCCGGAGTAATGGATATATGCAAAAATCTCAGACTCCCATTTGTGGTGCGAAAACAACACCTATCGCTTATTATATTTCATATAAGCGGTTGGTAAATAATTATTATACCTATAAAAATATGAAAAATTTTAATATTATATCTGCTCATTAAAAATCTTCATTTTGTGGTTTTACCACAGTTTTTTGAAAATTATAGAAAAGATACTTACCAAAATATTATAGAACAGAAAAGTAACCAAAAAAAGAATCTGAAAAGTTGCAAGTAAAAGCTATACAAAATTTAAGTAAATACGATAGAAAACAAGATGAGTAACGATGGAATAATATTATAATTTAATACAATGTTGTTGTTGTTGTTGTAGCTGCTGCAATAAATTTCATATACAATTATGTATATTTTTAAGTTCAAAAATTTTTTTTTTTATGTTTCATAAATTTATGGAAAATTTTTGAAAATCATAAGAGTAGCAATATGAGAGTAAATAAAATTATGCAAATAACGTTAAATAAAAGTAATAAAAATGAGGAGAAGAGTGGGTACTGGAGGATACCAGAGGGTTCTGCTTAATCTTAAATTTATGTGTCCAGAACAATAACAAAATAAAAAAAATAAAAAAAAATGCGCCAAATAAAAAATTCTGTAAATTTAATTATATCACTTTCGGTCATTCCGTTATTTGTTGCTTTATTTTCGGGAGTTCATTTATTTATATTTATTTTGCTATAGACTTTCAGATACATGCGACCCATTTTTGTTAATTTGGTTTTTTTTTTTTTTAATTTTTATTTAAAAATTATACAATAATTTTAATTTTATTTAAATTATTAACGTGAAGTAGTCGAAAAAAGTTACAAAAAATATGTATATATACATTTTTTGCAAAAATATCTTAAGATTGTTATTTTGGAATTTTATTTGTTTTGTTGGTAGAATGCTTTCAGGAGAAATTAGATTCAGGACGCTTGATAAGGTGTATAGTGTTTATATTAATTTTTGTTAATTTTTGTTAAATAATACGTCTGATATACATCTTGTATAAATTTATATTATTTTGGCAAAAGAGTGAACTGAACTAAACTGAAAAATAACGGTACATTTTAGAATTTTAAAACACAGTGAATTCAAACGAATTGTTTTTTATCGAATGTCACGAAATTGTAAAGGAGAAGCTATATAAATATATTTTATATAATTTGGTAACCCTTTTCATTTAACGTTTATAATAATAGTAAATGAATACTTAATTAAGATATTATTAATTGGCGTAGTAATTTCAAGATTCTGGATGTATAGAATTATATAAAAATAATGAAGTTAACAAAACTCTATTCATTCTACTCAATTTTCATAACTACTTCTTCATTCTCAAATGTGGATGCATTGAAGAATGTGCATTACTTATCAGCAAATTGGGTCAGCAACTATACGCGCAGACATCAATCGAGGGGCTCTGTAATTAATTTACAACTTGTTAAAAGAAAGCCTTTCTTTGGTTTTTGATTACACAACAATTACAAAAATTATTTTAAAATCAATACTAACAAAATAGAGCATATATAATTTAATTTAAACTTGATATTCGCACATACAGAGTTGTTATTCATTATAAATATTCAAATATTCCAAATTTGATTTTATATTGAATAAAAATGACAAACATAGGGCTTCTAAATAGGCTCTCCAATTATTTCTGTCTTATGCTAATATCTGTATTTCTGAGCATGATTTTTCAGCTAGGGTACATTGTTTTTTCACCATTATCCTTCAGGAAGCTTTTGGCCTTCCCTAATTTATTTTGCTCTAGGGGTTCCCATCATTTTAACGCTTAGCGTGCCACCAATATTTTTGGGTTTCTTATAATGTGACAAATCTAAGCCCACTTATTGTTAGCTCTTCGTTCATAATTCGCCTTGGCCAGAATGTGCGTCATATTGTTCTCAGATATTGTAGGTTTCCATACTTTCTTAATTAATAAAACTTCATCTAATAACCGTTCGTCTCATAAAGGTTTGAACAACCTAATTTTTTCGGTTTTTCCCATTTCATATTTGATTATAAAAAATATAAAATTTTAAACAGTTTTTTATTAATAAATGAAAACATTAATATATTTTACATTTAAAAATATTTGAATTTTGATTGTTATCATTTTCAGCACGTTATTAATTTACACTTTTTTTTATTTTAATTTGAAAGAGTGGGTTTATGAAAGATAAATTTATAGATATTTAATCATTTCTAAGAACAATCTTAAAATTTAAAAAAAATCATAAGAATTGAAAAAAAAGAAAGGGTAAAAAATTATAAATATTTGATTAAATACCTTTAATTTGTCAATTTCTATGTTGGACTGTCGCATAATTTGTAAATTTTTAACGGTGATTATTTAAAATATAGCAGACAAAATTTTTTGCGTAAATGTTTTTTATATTTAAATTTTTTAATTAATTAATTTTTAATTTTTACAAATTTTATTATAATTTTATAATTTTATTGAAAAAAAAACATAAAACCGTTTAATATATTGAAAAATAACATTTTTATAAATTAATTTTTTATCTAGACTCTAGATTGTATTATTTTAGATAAAAATCTTACTTTTTGTTGAAATATAGGCGGTCAATTTGTTTAAAATTATTTAAGAACAACTTATAAAATGTTTTTTTGAAAAAATCGATTTTCAGGAATAAAACGAAAGCTTTGAATTGAAATTTTTGATTAAATTTTGTGAAATCTTAATAAGTTGATTATATTAAATAGTTTAATGTATCCATAAATAAGTAAAGCTAATTGAAGCAGGTAACTTTAGAATGGGTAATCCAAATAGACTGTATTGGAATTTTTAGGAGACCAGAAAGAAATCGATGAAGTTTTGGGGCACGTAATACTGTCCAAATCCAATTGGCGCGATAATACTAATTGTGTACGCGTATTAGGTTAAAGTTAAGGTAAAAGTTGTCATTTTGAAAAAAGGAGGTACCTAGCTTTACCCATGTATCTATGTTACCTTTGTTTATAATATAAATGTAAGTATCTCCAAAATAATATACATCTTTCTACTCTTGGTTTCAAAAGATAGTTTTGATAAAGGCTGCTAAAATAGTATATACTATTATGGTACAGAAGTTTTTATTTGACTACAGGATAGATAAAAGTAGGAAAAAAAATTTTACTTTTAAATTATTACTTCTCTGAACTGAACAGTAAAAGAATTTGCAGAGTTCTTTTCGAGCCTCCCATACTATTCTAGCCTTTATCTTACTTAAGTTTTGGTAAAAAAATTATTATTTCGTATAAAAATGCAAATTTTTTAAATAAAAAAATAATTTTTTAGACTTTCAAATACATTTTCGAATTGATAACAAATATTTCCGAATTATCTATTGAAGAATTCTACAACCGTATTTCCGAATATCTCTATTATGCAGAATATTATAAATCCTTTTATTACATAAGAACTATTTATGGTATTTTGTAGCAAAATTTTGGAGTTTTGATCCCAATTATTTCTTCCAGCTTTAAAGTAGTTTTTATTTTACAGGCTGGGTGGCACAGTGGTTAGAGTCCCGACCTTTCATGCAAAAAGCTCGGATTCGAATCCCAGTGAAATTGTAAAACAACTTTTCTGGTTTTCGACTCGACTGAGCTACTATTTCCCATTAAGTTCAAACTAATGGCTTAATTAATAATTATATATCTCTAATAAAAAATACATTAATATAAGAATATTAACAAATGAAAAATATAAACAAATAATTTAATTGAATAATATAACTCACAGATATAGATTACCATATAACTCAAATACAAAATATTATATACAGACACCTAATTTTAAAACTAAAACTTTACCATACGCTTATAGAAAACTTCATACTTTATTTATTTAAGTATTTATTACCAGAAAAATTATGCAATATGTCTGGTTCAATAAATAATTCATATGTCTAGTTGGTAATTGGCAACATTTTTAAACTCAAACAATTTCTAAAAATTTATATAAAAATTTTTTAAATATCTTTGTTAAAAATCAAAATTATTTTTAAATATTTTTTTTTTGTAAAAAAATCTCACATCTTTAATTAATCCAGAATAGAACAACTTTTCAATTGGATACAAAATTTGAAAGAACTTTTTAACAACTCAAAACAAGAGCATATAAAAATAGCATACATGTAATTTAAAAATTGCCATAAATATAAATAGATATTTACCATACTTATTTCAATAAACACTAAGTAATTATGCAATTATATTTTCAATAATTAGATTCAAAATTTTTATAAGACTTAATAGCAGGGTTTAAACATTTTTATAATTATCTGTTAATCGTGATTATAAACTATTTTCATGTTAAACGTTATTGTGAATGATGCTTTTACATTGTGAACATAATTGATATTACAGAGTAATTGAAATTTTTGCAGTTAGTATTCAATAATAAAATTATCATACAGCATACATTATATGCGTGTGGTAAAATTAATACGTATGTAATTATTGGTAATTTTAATATATTTGTTAGTATAATAATTTATAATTGTTATTGTTTAAACTTTTAACATCAGTTAAAACAGTTTATTAAAGGTTATAGTATTTGATATGACACGTACACCCTACGTTAAATGACCTTGAGTTAAAAAAAAATCAAATTTAAAAAGGTACGGTTAACCCTTAGGGTTAAAACAAAACAAATATTGTTATTAATCATAGGGTTTAAAATTATTTTACTACATATACTTAAACATGTACTTATAATTCAATTTTATATTTTCAACTATAAAACTGATATTAACCTTGATTTTAATTTATATTTACATACTTAAATTATTTAAATCAATACATTTTCTTATGATTACAAACAATTTAAACGATTACTGAAGATAAAAGTAATCAAAAAAAAATGCATAAAAAAAAATAAACAAATTTAATCAAATAATCCATTAAATTTAATGAAAATTACAAATTTACATGAATTGAAATCTTAATATATATTATATATGTATACACATATTTTAATATCAGATTTATTTACATTATCGCATTATCAGACATCATTAACATCTTTGTTTTTTAATTTACATATGTTTTTTAATTGATTCGAATTTAATATTATATTTTAAAGTACTATATAAAAACTTATCAATAAAAAATTTAAATACAGATTACATGAAAAAATTCCTTAATTGACCAATTTTCTTATATTGACAGACTGAAGATTCAATAATCAGTAATCACGTTACAATTACAATGTTTTACACACAATCAAATATTAAGTGAATTGTCAAAAAAAAAAAAAAACAGTTTTTTTTTAAACGTTGATAAAATAAATAATATTAACTACTTTTACTCAAATTTCATTAAATTTTTTCGTTTTATTTTAAACGCTGTTTTTCGAAAATTCTTTTTTTAAATTCTCGACCTAAATTTTGTTTGTGTTTTAACCCGATTTTATATCTTTAAATTTATTGATTGTTGTTATAAGATATACAATGAGTGCAAAATAAATTAATTGAAGCGAATACGTAAAAACAAAAAAAAAAACAAATCAAAACGTAGGTAAAAGAATGAAAATGAAGCAAATGATTAATTATGCTATTGTTAAATAATGTTAAAAACGAGAAAGATTATATTTGTCCTTGTCAACTTTTAGATACCCGTGCTTACCAACTATGATCTATAAAATAAAATAAACCGTTATTTAATTTCTTTATGCTATTACAAAAAAAATACAACAAAGTTAAATAATTAAAAAAAAGTTTGACTCACCCCTACTCCATAATTTTAGCTTAAAAAAAAACTATAAAAAAAAATAATTGGTCCACCCAAAATTTGGTCCGAGTAATGTCCAACTTTGAAAAGTAACTTGACTTATTATTTTACTTGCCCAGTTTTAATTTTAACCTAGTAGCTTCATTAGATTCATAGTTATCGAATTGACAACTTTGTATAACAGCTCCCCGAAAATGGAGCCTTAACATTTTGAAACTTCATATAGATGTTTGTTCTATAATTATACAACTAACGGTGTGTAATTTTCATCTTCCTGGTATAATTACTTTTTAAGAAATTCATATTTGTTTAAAAAAGTTGTGTGGCAGATCTCTGAAAGCCTTGGCCTGCTTTTAACTAAAAAGAATAGGTAACCTCAAAAATGTCCAAAAAAATTTTTTGTGTGAATTTCAAAGCTCTAGCTCTAATTTTTGAATTCTATATCTTGTAATTGATTTTTAATTCACGAATATATTATTAAACCTAAGCAAAGCATCATATAATCATATTCATATAATGATCATGACGATAGATAATAATGATTATGAATGAATATATCAATCTCAAAGTACTAAGTTCACATATAAAATATGTCACGTATACATATTTTAAAAATCGTAAAAAACCTCTTTCATAATCCCAAAATCTTTCGATATACCTGTACCGGAACTGTGTATTTGTATCACAGGTTCTCTTTTAAAGTTTGGTTCAAAAAAGAGTAAATGTGGTGTTATAAAGTCGCACACTAACTTATTTTAAGATTTAAAAAAAAGCTTTCAGTTAATCCAGGTTAAAAACAATCAAAGTAATCCTTTTAAGAATTAGCTTTTGTTGTACTCATTTGACTGTAATCAAATACAAATGTGATCATGAAAGTTATTAAACTTAACAATGCTATTAAAAAGATTGTATTTAATTATATATTAAGAACAGTGATTCGACTCTACATCGTTTTCGAAAAAATTCTGCAAAACCATAGAGTTAAAGAGCAACTCTTTGATTGTAACAGTCATACAGTTTTATATATGATGGATTCATTACTCTATGTTTACATTTTCTAGGCCAGGAATACTCTAAAAAACTTCTATTCCGGTATCGTTTGACCTGACTTAAAAATAGAAACCTAACTAACACTTAGAATTTGTTTTTTTATATACATTTTACATATTTTTCAGTAATTAATTGTAAGGTCTTAGATGTTTTAAATATTTTGGCTCATGAGCACTCACTGAAAACTCGGAAGTGTGTACGGACCTAATGCTAAATATTGTTTACTTTTTTATAATTATTCTTTTTCTTTTCTGACATCTTGTAAATGTTTATATAGAAACCTTAATTTATTCTCCTTAATAGTACTGGCATATAATTTAATACACCACATTATATTAAAATTAATTTCATAATTTTCAAGGTGTTATAAGCGAAATTATAATCCAACATATCAAAACTTATTAAGAGTAACCATATTAATAAAATCAAAATTAATTGTGAGATAAAAATATGAATGCAAAGCTGTTATACAGAAATTGTTCTTCGCAAAAGGAATCTTCAAAAATATATAATAACACTCCTTAATAATATTAAACTTAACCTCAATCTTTGAAAGAAAGTTCT
The DNA here is from genome assembly GCA_963082915.1 of Dolichopus griseipennis. Lineage (NCBI taxonomy): Eukaryota > Metazoa > Arthropoda > Insecta > Diptera > Dolichopodidae > Dolichopus > Dolichopus griseipennis. The sequence goes on from OY720441.1 coordinate 51,813,200, forward strand.
CTTAAATTCTTTAGGGTTTATTTTAAATATTCTGTTAAGAAATAAATTCAATCATAAATTAAATAATTTATATTATATGAAAAATAATATTTAATACTATTATTATTAAGATTAACTGTACTTGGATCGGTACAATTAAAATAAATTTAAAAAAACAAATAAATTACATAATTTTAAAAAATATGTGAAACATTTGTAAAAAATATGAAAAATGAAGTGACACTTTTTCAATTATAAGGATAAATATTTTTTAGTTTTTCCGAAATTGTAACTGTAACATGTAAAAAGGAGGGATTTCATTGTTTTGCGACCAGAGTTCGGATAAGACTGGAAGCTGGAAAGATTCGAACTTGCAGTGGACTTTTCATTAAAGTATTATCATAGGATTATAGAAATTTTAAAAGCTTCTCAAAAAATTAAATTTTTCGTCACCACTAAGTCTACATACATTTTCTAATTTACTTTCACTACGCTTTTCATGATATCTGTGGTTCAATAACTTTAGAAAGACATTCGACACGGTGATACGCTCTTAAATAATCAAAAATGATCAATATACTCGAATATCTGACTAATGGCCTTTTTCTTCACACCTTATTCTGCACCTTTGTAATTGATTGGGTTATGCAAAGGAGTCAGCACACAGATTCAGTAAGATTCAACATCACGCGGAAAAATTTTCAGCCGTAATTCGAACCAAGTTCATCTTCAAATCAACAGTGAAAAAATGAAATAAAAGAGAATAATTAAGATCAGTACATGAATATCACCCATATAATGGATATAACCATAATAGATTCGCCTTCAAGAAGGTCAGCAAAAAAATAAACAATTACGTTTCATTTGATCAAAAATAGTTAATTGCAGAGATTGTCACTAATAATCAAATTGTATAACTTTGTGTTTACAGCTTTATACTTGTATTTCAATTCAATTGAATATTGAAAATATAATAATATCATAAATTTTTAAATCAAAATTCAATTAAATTATTTGAGACCAAAGGAATAAAATTCAAATTATAAAAAAACGAACACAATCAAACAATAATTTGACAAGGACGAAATCAGTTTTTTTTTTTTTTTCTAGAATTTAAAAACAAGATAATCAAGTAATGAAAAAAATAAAGGCTTATAAAACAGCACATGTTCCCAAAATTAAACTTTATCTCAAAATAAGTGCGGGATAAAGCATAGGTATAGTATAATGAAATATTAATTAAATAAATTAGCAAGCTTTTGAAGTTAGTGGATTTGCAATTTATGACCCCTCCTAGCTCCTAAGCTACAGGTGATATAAATATATTTTTTTACAGCTAATAAACAGATTTTTACATTTATAGCTTTTCAAGGATTTAACTTTTATCAAAATATCAATTCCTAAATTAAACCGTTTGGAAGATATAAGAGGTCAAATATTTTGAAGAAGCTGAGTTTTGCATAACGGTAAATTAAAGAACTGTATGGAAATATTATATATTTATTTTACATATCCTTATTAATAAAGCAGCTATCATTTGATTTTTTAAGATTCACTTGTGTTTATGGATGATGTAGCTTATAGAACCTGTGTTAGAACAATTTAAATATACGGCTATTTCGAACTTTAGGAAACTGTAGCTCCTCTATGGATTATTGGGCCAATTATCGATAAGGACCAATTTAGAATGTGACGCAATGCAGAGCTATACAATGAATATACCGACAGCGATGTTGTGACATTCATCAAGCTACAATGTTGTGTGTCACAAAGGTGGATCGGTCACATACATCTTGTCCAGCATAGTGAGTATGACAGATTCTCGCAAAGAAGGTACTGAGTTGGTAAATAGATAGAAAAAGACCAGTAGGGAAGCCGAGAAATCGATGATTGATGCCGTCGAATTAGAGGTTGTGTCAATGCTCCCATAGCAAAATTGGATAACTCGTGCCCAAGATCGAGTGAACTGGAAGAGAATAATTAAGGAAGGCAAGGTTCGAAAACGAAGTGTAGCGCCACAGAAGAAGAAGGAGATGATACATCCTCTATGGATGGAGCTTCATAAAAAGTTATTTTTCGAATTAAAATTTCAGACGTTGGTAGGAGTTTTGTTAACACCTTGACAAAAAGACGGACAGACTGAAACTATGTGGCATATTTTTTCAAAATCTTTGATTTGTTTTTATTTTATAAACAACAAAAAATGACAAACTTTTTGTTGTTTATAAAATAAAAAAATGAAAAATTTTTTTTATAATGTTTTCAATTTGAATTTTGGAACGTGAGATAATTTTTTTTCCATCTCTTTCTTTTTATTTATTTTGGTCTTGTATTTCCAATTTGTTTTTCTGGTTTTTTTTTTTAATTTTTTTATTATAAAAACGTAATCTAACCGTTTTTCAATTTTTAAGGATTTTCTGCCCAATTGCAAATGCATTTCTTTTAAAAAAAAAAAAACGAATTATTCACTGGGATGAAGCCAAAAATATTTGCCACTTCTTTGAATTTTGAAAATTTTCTACAAAAACAAATAAAAAAATTAAAAAAAAAAAAGACAAAACTACAAAAAAAAAAAAAAAAAAGAGATAGAAAAAGAATTAAAGTTGAACAAGTTGCAAAGAAGTTGATTAGCTTGTTGGAAGTGTACAAAAATTGTACAATATGCTGCAACAAAAAACTTAAAATAAAATATAAAGTTTTGTTGGCTAACAGATTAATTTTTTTTATGATTTGTCTGTTTTTTGTTTTTTTTTTTTTTAAATTATTTAGTAGAGAAAATAAAAGTTCGTATTTTTCCATTACCAACGCAATAAAATGACAATTTTTAGTTTCTGGTTTTTGTTTTGTGTATAAAAAAGAAATTAAAAAACAATTCAATAGATTAAAAAAGGGATTTAAAATAATAAAAGAATCTTATGTTAATAAAATTCATTTATTTTTTATAGTAAATTTAATGGATGTATAAAACATACATTGAATTTATAGATAAATTGTTTAATAAAGTAAGTATATCAAATTAATGAATCATATCCCATTTGAAAAATAGGCCTCGGTTATTAAGGCACAATATTGTAAAATGATAATTTTTTCTTTGAGTTGAGTGATTCGATTTACAATTTGACAATTTGCTTTACTTTTGAAGTTGAATTAGAGCCTATCCACAATGACGCTCTCGTTTCGCTCTCATTACGTAGTCAACAAAGAAGTGTCCAATGAAATGTACATGACAGCGTATTTTGACATTGTTTTGTTTACAAATTTCTTGAATTAAAAAATATTCAATAGTAGTTTATTTTTATATTATTTAACTCTAGATAGAAAAAAAATTAATAATTTTACTAATTTTTTATTCTGACAATATATTTTTTTATTTTTTTTCAATTATTTGACATTTGAATACGTAAAAAAAGCGGAAAAGTTAAAAGTTAATCAACTTTTTAAAAGATTGCGCAATGGCTGCGTTAGAGCTGTGTCTATTATAGACATTTTCATATAATTCATTTAACTTAGTTTGACAGATAGCTACGTGTAGAGAGCGAAACGAGAGCGTTCGTTGTAGATAGGTTATTATAGTTGAACCGTGTTATGCAAAAATATATGTATATTGTTATACCCACACAGACGGATGAAAAAATAAGTATTAGAATGAAAGATATATTTTACTAATATTTTATTTAAAAATTAAAAACAAACACAAAGTTTTTATTTAAATGAAAAAATTTTTTTTTGGATATCTTCCTAATGTATTTATAAAGCGTTTTATATTAAATTTAAAAAATTTTAATTTTTTTATTTAACACTTTGTCGTATTTTATATTCGTCTTTTAATTACTGTCACATAATTCAAATAATTTTATTATTTTTTTTATTTTAATTTTAATTGAAAAAGAATAGTTTTAAGATAAGAAATATTTCTGAAACATTTGAAATGTTTCTGAACCTAATTGCAATGAAAGTAAGAAACAGATTTTATTGACTGCCATTTTGACATTTAAAAAAATTTTATAATAGAAAAAAATATCAAGATAAAATAATACCTATAATAAAAATTAAATTATTTAAAGTGAGACATTTTAAATTTTTTATTAAACTTATAATTGGCTTTCTTTATATTTGTTAAGTTTTGTTTCATAAGCATTTGCGCCATTTTATTTACTAATTGTGTCTGTTAATTACTTTGATTAATTTAAACCAATACGAATTCATCATAAAAATTATTTAATAAATTAGTTTAATAGTATAATTTCATTATATAATTCCAATAGTTTTTCATGTAATAATATGGTAATATTAAAAATAATATATTTTTTATTTTTATTTCAGAATTTTGTGGAGAAACTTGGGGAATTATGAAATGGAACAGTACACAACAGAACAACGATCAACAATTGTTGAATTTTATATTGGCCAAAAGCAAAAGAAAATCGCGATTTCATTAACAATTTGATAATGAACGATGAAGCCAATTTCCAATTGAATGGTTTCGTAAACAAGCAAAATTGCAGGATATGGGCTACGAATCCAAGAACAGTTCATCAGCGACAATTACACCCACTTAAGTGTACTTTTTGGTGCGGTGTATTGTCTGAAAGGATCATTGGTCCATATTTCATTGAAATGCACATGGCGCCTCAGTTACGATTATTGGTGCTGAATATCGAACGATGCTGGACAATTTCTTTAGGCCATCTGTAAAAAATCATCCTCAGTTGTGGTTCCAACATGATGGAGCCACAGCCCACAATGCAAGGGACACAATGGCTCCACGTTCACTAGATTTAACAGCGCCAGACTGTTTTCTTTGGTCAGCAAGCTAAAACAAAACATTCGCAATGAACTTCAAGCCATAACACCAGAAATTTTACGAAAAGTTATGGAAAATGTACTAGAAATGATACGAATGTGCGAAGCCGAAAATGGTCACCACTTGGTGGATATAATTTTTCATACTTAATCTAAAAATATCCCCCATTGCTGTATAACAAAAAAATAACAATTAACCATTAAATTAAAAAGTTATTAAACATTCAAACCATATCGGTCGTTTTGCGCCACCCTGTAATTAAATAGAAAAATGGTTATTAAAGACAATTCTTGACATTGTACTGTACGCTAAACACATATAAATCTGTTGTCCTTAGATTTTCTCTCATACCTTTATGCATCCCTCTAATATATTTTTAAACAAGATTTCTTTGAAAATAGAAATTTGACATTGGCTGCAGTTACAATACAAGTATTTGAAAAATTGTAAAAATTTATTTGAACTTTAAAATGTAATAGCATTCAAAAATTAAATTCCAAAGATCCTAAAATGAAAGCTAAAAACGCAAAATTAATCAATCCAATTCGCTTTGCTGCATACTTAATTATCTCAAGTACCTTTTTCTGTTAAGTACTTTTAAAAGTAACGTAATTTAATTTATTTCAGCTTTTAACGTAGAGATATTGGGAACATAAAAATGTCAACATTTTGTCCTGTCAGAATGACAGGAATGTCATTTTAACTGTATCTTAGATAAACAAATGCATTTTTACCAAATTAAATCAATAATTTAAATTGTAATCATAAAAAAAATTATTCCCACATAATGTATATTATTTTAAATTCAATTTTATCATTTTTTAATAGAAAAATATTTATACATTGTAAAAATATTATTCAAATTTATAATAGTTACAATTTTTTTTTTTATTTTCTAATATAAACATATATAAAAATTTATTTCAATAGTATATAATATTATGCATATTTTATAAAATATATTTTTGTATATTTTATATTTTTTTTTAAATTTTCTTTTTTTTTGAATAGAAAAAAAATCATTGAATAAATTCATTTGGCCATAGTACAATTTTATAATATATTTATTTTTCCTATATTATTATATATAAAAGTTTTTTTTTAACGTTAGATGTCGTTACTATACAAACAGTTACAGAGTGTATATATCTTATTCATTTTTTATTGATTTTCATTTGCTTTTAAACGGAGGAGGGGGGTGGATAAAATCTTCTTCCATTTAAATGGTACATACCAGATACCTAGTGCACCTTTTGTATTTTTTTTTTTTTAGTCTGAGCTCAAAAATAATTTCCTTTTTAAATTTTCATTTCATTTCCAAATACATGTTATTATATACATATATACTGGGTATATACTGGATATTCACCCTTAAATTACTTTCTCTACTTTCATCTCTTTTACTCGCATTGCTATATTATTATCTCTTTCATTCATTCATTCATTTAATTTTTATATATTTTTATGTTTACATTAAAAGAATATATTATTATTTTTATTGAGTGTTTATATTCAATGGTTTTTCACTTAAATTGTGCTTTTTTTTTTCTACAATCATAATAATAATAATAATAGTAACAGTAACAGTAACAGTATCTATAATAGAAAGTAGCAAGTAGTAGTACCAGTCTAGTATTAGGTAGCAACAGTGAAAACAACAATAAAAACCAAAAACGTCTAAAACTATTAAAAATAAAATAAGTGAAATTCCCCATCGTTTTAACTAAAACATTTTATACGAATAGGGCATCTATTTTTATTTATATTTATTATTATTTGTTTTCTCTTTCTTTTATTTATTCTTGAATTTTTTTTTTTTGCTTTATTTTTTTTTTTTCTATTTTGTTATTTTTACGATTCATTTTTATCGCAGTTTAGCATCCCTTCCTATATATTCACCATATTTGCCATAAATTTTGATAATATCTTTTATATTCTTTTTAGAACAACATTTCTCAGGAAAAAAAGACACAAAATATAATACGAATACATATAACAAAAATCCAGGATGAAAAGGACGTTCTATAAATGATTAACAAAAAAAAAATAAACAAAAAAAAAACAACTACAACAATAAAAACAATCACCCATGTATTTAAAAAAAAAAGCACAGCTGAAGGTGAAATTTTAACTCAAATAGCCGATATCCTATATTTTAATACTTTTGATTAGAATTGATGATGATGATGATGATGTTGATGATGATGTTGATGATGATGATGATGATGATGTTGATAATGTTTATGATAATATTAGTGAATTATAAATGGATACACGTACATACATAGTAATAAAAATTATCATCTTGTATAAAAATACATTCATTTTTCATTTTATTTTGTTTGTTGTTGTAATGTAAGTGAATATACGCCAAATCATCATAATTTTGTTTTTGTTTTTTGTTTTTTTTTGCCTTATTGTTTTTTTTCCAGCAGCTAAATATTTTTTAATAAAATGTTGTGCTACATGGAGCTGATTGTAAATATAGGTTGGTATGTTTATCAGTTTGTTTCAGATCTCGTCATTAAAACCAATTTTCAATCACCATAATCATCTTTCAATTTTGATATACCTAAGTATTTATATATGTATGTATGCATATTGCATATGTATTTATTCTCTTTCTATTCAATCAATAAAGAATTAATAAAACAAAACGATGTTAAACTAGAATAAATTGAAAAAAAGAAACGTTAAATGAAAATGAACGAAAATAAAAAGACAACTTCACCTATATATAAGGTAGTATTTCATAAACAAGAACATTTGATTAGGGTTATTTAATTTCAGAGGAGCATCATTTGGTAACTCTCAATAAAACAAGGAAGAGTGTAGTAGTGTAGACTGTGTAACTTCGGCCATTACACTAAACTGTTTTTCAGACACCCTGCTTTATTGGGTGTAGAGTAATGCTCATACAAAAGAAGAAGTTGTATGGCAGCTACTCGGCAGTTGGCAGTATACCAACTAAATTTTGCAGCAACTTTGGCCAGACAAAATTTCAGACACCCAGCTTTAATAAGTACAGAGTAATGTTCATATAAAAAAAGAAGTTGTATAGCAAATGCTGTAACCTATGAAGCAAACTGCTGAAAAAAAAACAGCGATAACGGCTATTAGAACGAATCCTTTATTTTTTGAGTTATCGTTGGGACGAACGGACAGAGATACATATTCTGATCCGATCCATACCTTTGAGTCTATATCTACCTCGCCCCTTTCTCTGCGCCGCAAATGTAATAGCAAATTTAGTGTACGCAAACTTTTGACTAATATTCATACGGGTATAAAAACTATCTTGATCCTATACCCCTAATTGAAGCATTGGTAAAATAGGAGGCATGGACCATAGTCTAGTAGAATTACAAGAATTGATTTTTTTTATATTTATTTATTATCGGGAATGAAGTGGAGTAAATAGGCGATTATAGAAAAAAGTTTCGAGTTCACGATTTTACAGGGTGGGCCAATTTGAACTGACTGATTTGAAATACTTATATTTTTTTTATTTTTAAAATATTTTATTTTAATTAATTTTTTTTACAGATAATAAAGAATTACAGAAAGTAAGAACGCGTAATAATTGTTGAATATTATGTTCACAAAATACCAAATTTTTTAACAATCTCATTACGAGCTATGAAATACATTATGGTTTATTTAAAATATAATTGTTTGGGCGGAATTATGGCTGATAGAATGAAAGTAAGCATCAAGAAACCGTATCTGGGGCGGTATAACGGAAAAAGTATTTATAAACATTTAACATCAGTCAGTCAAAATTGGATCAGCCTGTACATTCTAACGTCAAGTGATTTATTTTTCCAGAGTTTTTGTTGTCAAGTTGAGCAACTCGAATAGAAGAACGAGTAACCACCACCGGTGAGTTGAATTAGTGAACCAAACTTGGCATAATACCAATAGTACGGTCGTTATGTATTGCTTCTATACTTTTGATACGCGGCTACATGTAGCATCGATATTTGAAGAGACCTAGGTCTTAAAGAAAAAGTGTACCTGCCAATCATGGGCTTATAAGATTACAATGTTAACCACATAAAACACTAGAATAATAATAAATTTCTAAACATGAACGAGAACCAAAAAGAGATGCCAGTCTGCAATGGGTAGTCTTACCAATACGGTTCATTCTCTTTACGGTTCATTCTCTTTCAAAATATTTTATTGTAATCATCACCATTGATTTTAATTCATATCCTATAGAATTTATCCTTAGGTTTAAATATTTTCTACTTCAGATGCATATTCATATTCAATCTCATGCTCGTATTCAAATTGGTATTACTATTAAAAATTTTAAATGTACAAATTTTTAATAAAACTGGACTAACTGAAGAGTTAAATGAACCGAGGAGACTCATTTCAAAAGGAGTACTTTTCAAAGGTTTTAAGATTTTTCAAACTGTTTTATACCTTTACAACAGGAAGACAACAACGAACACCACGGTTTTTTATTTCAAAGAAATTGATATAAATTGAATGAAATTCATTTTGAAAATCATTTTAAATTCTGTTAACGTATACTTTTGTTTCTTTTTTTTTTTTTAAATCATTTAAGTTGCAATTTTCTTGTCTTGTTTTCCTTTTCCAGAAATTTTCACAAAAATAACTGTAAAAATAAAAGTAGAAAAGAAAATTTGTAACAGTAAACAAAATACTGGAAAAGAAAATATATATACGTAGTAAATAAAATTCTATAACGGAATATTACAAAATAAAAAAACAACTGATACATGGTCTCCTTTTCTTATCATATTAGGTTCGCAGCTTATTTTTAAAATGTGGTAATACTATTGTTAGCTATATTTTGGTATATTTGGCATTTAATATTTTGTTGAGGTATTAAAAATCGATTTCAAATTAATTTTATGATTGTATAGGATATTTATTAAAGCGTACAATGTGAGTTGTAATATATGTGAGATATTGGTTTATTTTTCAGCCATATTCGTTAAGCGATTTTATAAGGATCTAGCTAGTATCCGGTGCACGTTGTTGGTTCTCTCAATGGGTTTTTAATTGAAGTTGATGTTACTGGAACAAAAAAATTAACGCACAAACTACCATTTCCAAAAACTTAATGTGTTAACGGAGCTCATCAAAAAATTTTGAAACTTTCTTTTATGTCAAAGCAATGTGTTTACTAAATTTGAAGTCAGTCAGTTAAATCGTTTTTATTTTAGAAAAAATGTGTTAAACCTTGCACCACAGCCCCTACTTAGCATACCACGAAAATATACAGGGTATTCATAGGTCATATGTCATAGGTCAATATGGTAGTCATGCCAGGTTAACTTAGAGCAATTGTGGTGATTAGAGAATCAGAAGATAGTTTTTTGCATAAAAAACCCTTTAAGTTCTATTGCAGCTATACCTTCCTGTGAACCATTCGAATATACTTATATACAGACTCAATAGAATTAAAAGTCATTAACGGTTAGCTTAAAGTATTTTGTGATGATTAGAGGATTAGAAGATATTTGTTAGTATAAAAAACATTTGAAGGCTGAACTTTGGAATAGGTGACCACCACAGACCGTAACCAAATTTTTGGAGGTAAAACTACACTGAAATTCATGAAGTTTTGTGGGGGCCGCAATTGGCGCGTACGCCATTAAGGGGTTAAAATTGTCATTTGAAAAAAAGAGGTACTTGCTCATATAACTGTAAATATCTCCAAAACTAGAACATATATCTAACTACTATTAGTGTCAAAAGATAGGTCTGATAAACGATTTGAAAATATTATATACAGAATTGGTACAGGCTGTCCCATTAAAGTACAGAGTAGATAAAAGTAAAAAAAAAATGTTTGTTGTTACTTTTTTGAACATAACGGTAAAAAAATATATGTAACGGTACCTTTTTTCCCAAAATTTTTAATTGTAAAATTCTCTTTCTTTCCAAAACGCTTTCACATATTATTCTAGCCCTTATAGTTTTTAAGTTATAACAAAAAAATTGTGGTCTTTTATATGAAAAAAATTATTATTTCATATAAAAATGCAATTTATTAAATAAAAAACATATTTTAGATGTAATTTTTGTTATTATTCATACATTTTGATATTGGGACAAAAATGTTTTCCAGAAAATAATAAAAAGTACCCAAAACAACTCCAAAAGAACATACATTGTAAATATGACTTGAATATGAGAATTAGTTTAGGCGTGATGCTATCGTTCTAACGATTTAATAATATATAATAATGTATAAAAATCTTAATACATTTCATACTAGATTAAGATTAGTATCTTTCTAATTATTAATTGATTTATTATCATTTCAATCGTCAAGAATTAATTGATCACAGTGACTTTCAGGATTATTTTAGCAAATTAAATATTTTCCAACAAAAAAAATTTATAAATCTTAAATTTAATCAAAATTACCACAAATAATTTAATTTTTACAATAAATGACCATAAAATTTACATAAACACAGTTTATCATTACATAAATATGGTAATAGAATTTTTTCTAGAATTTTCGTAATAAAAATCACAAAGATAATAATAAAGTAAAATTTCATAATAGTTTTTATCACCTGTATTATTTTATTCTGATGTCCTTACTTGAAAAACAAGAATCTGTTAACTTAAATTCAATTATACTTAAACCTCAATAGTATTCATATGTAATATTGTGTATACATCACATACTTATAAAATTTCCCTGAAAATTTGATATCAAATTCAGGCATGTTTACAAAAAATTGCAGGTTTTTAAAATATTCAAAACAAATGAAAAAAATATTTCTGAGAATTTGGTCATCTGTTTACATATATTGGTAGTGGTACTATATACATATATATTTATATATATATTATATATTATATACCTTGAAGTTCCCAAATGAAAAAGTTTTATTAAACACAATAATATGTTTAAGTTAATGAAACAACAACTGATCTAAAGACAGTAGGAGACAAGATCTGAAATGAAAATAACTTTCTAGAGCATATAATTAGAAAGAGACATTTGACTAGAAGAAATAAACAGTTTTTTGTAAAGATATACTTTTCATTGTACATGACAAAAACATTGACATAAAATCAAATGAGTTGAGGTCCGAAACACAATTCACAATATTTTATTAGAGAATATTTTTTTTTTTATGTGTCACAACTAATTTAAGGAATTTTATGTCCTTTGAATAGGTATTCATGTGTTTAACAGTTTTGTGTTTTGTGTTTTTTGTTTTATTTTTTTTTTTCCAAAATGTTTTACAGTTCTTTTGTTTATAAAATATATTTTTGGAATAGAATTGGGGAATAATGGATGGTAATTAATACATTCATGTAAGGACATTCATTTCTTGATAGAACGTGTAAAAGAAAATCTATACCTAGATATTGAAGGACAAATTAATTTTTTTACTGTTAAGATTTAAAAAGACGTAATTTCATTTGATTAATTAAAAATAACTTGTTTGTTTTTGTACTGATTTGTTAGATAAACTGAATGCTAGTGGGATGAAGTATTATATAGGTCGAATAATAATAAAAGGACTTTATGTATACTATACATAAATAATTCGATCCCATAGCGGAATGGTTTTACTAATTGCAATCAAAAAAATCAAAATTTTTGTAAAGATTTTTGAATTTGAAAAAGGTTTTGTAAAATTAAAACAAAATATCCCGCTAGGATTAATGAAAGTTTAATGATTTACAGTTATTTGAAAATACTAAAATATTAATAAAAAAATTATATAGTTATGGCACCAGAAGGTCGGCTTATAATTGGTTTCTATTCAACTTAAGTAATCTCATTCAATTTGTACAAGCTAAAGAGGAAAAAAGTAGCGAAGTGAAGGTAATCTACTGAGTTCCTCAAGGCAGTATTTTTGGACCTCTTTATTCACGGTTTACATGGAGAGCCTTCAAGAAATCAATATAAATGCTGAAATATTTTTATTTGCTGATGATATTTGTATAGTGTTTGAGGATCAAAATTATGAATTATTGGAAAATAAAATGAATGCGGAGGTCATAGATGTTCAAAGTTGGATCAACACACACAAACTTACAAGAAACGCCAAAAAAAGTATATATATGCTAGTTGGCTTAAAAAAACATAGTCTGAATATAAAGATTTTTAACGATACGTTGGAAAAAGTGTCCAAATACAAATACTTGGGTATATGGATAGATGATAATCTAAAATGGAGCACACACATGGAAACACTGAGCAGAAAATTGTAATCGACTTCCGGAATCAAAAACGGATGTTTAGAACAAGAAGATCGTCCGGGATGCAGAGAACTTATAAAAAAGTTTTGTACATTTGAGTTCATTTGAATTGTTCGTTTTCATGTGTATTCAAAGATCCAAGAATATTTATTATTTAAAATCTTTTTTATAAAACTTCTAGAAAATTCATTAAAAATTTCTAATAATTCTCGGCAACGCGTCATGTGGCCATTGGAAAATATGTCCCACGAGTGGAGGGATATATTGCCCAAATATTATTGGACAGTCGGTGAGATACATTATCCAAAACGTAATTTAGGGTTTAACCCTCACCATGGCTCACCTAAAGTTCTGAATTCCATGTATATTCCAGATACTGAATTTGAAGTAACTTTATAATTAATATTAATAATATTTAAATAGAATAAAAATTTTATGCGAGATTCTGAAGTGAGGTTATATTCGGTTACAAAATCAAGGTACTCCTGGAAAAAGTTCATAACTCTAATTTCGTAACAAACAATAAAAATCCATCCGAATTTAGAATGTGTTTTATAGTAATGCATTGCGCATGTAAGTATTGTGTCCTGGTACATATTACCTAGCAAATAGACTACTCGCTGTTGGTATGCATTTCCGCTTCCCCAGCGGTGTGCAAGCCTTCGCGTAAGCGCGGAAATTGTTAAAATATGGGGAATATACATACGCTCAATATCTATATGTATAATCTAGATCCTCCCTAATATCCCTTCGAAAATCCGCTTTTGTCTTGTTTTTTCTTGACATACTCAAAATACTTGAAAGAATCATTTCGAATTGCTATGTCCTTTTTGAAGAAGTTTTATTACAGACTCTTTAAAACCTTTTTATTAATATTTTGATTATATGTAAAAGCCTTTCTGACAAACTTGGTAATATAATAAATAATATTAACTAATTAATAAATATAAGTTGTGTATCTAACAGAAAGTCTTATTTTTGGAACTTGTTTTCCTAAATTATGGCATTTTGTCCCCTTTTAGAGCGTCTTAAGATTAAAAATTTATTTGAATGATATTTCCCACCAATTTAAGGACATTATGACTCACTGATAGTGATATATTATGCCAAAATTGAATTTAGGCAATATGTCTCATCTCTGGAGGGATATATTGCCCAAGTGTATAATGGCCCGTCGCTTAATTCCCTCGGAAAAATTGTATGCAAATACGAAAATACTAATATTTGTAATTTTAAAATGTATTTTAAAATAATTAAGTTAAGAATATGTAATATTATCTCAAAATTCATTTAAATCTTCTTAAAATTAATTTTGATTTCAAATAAAATATGTAATATATTTTAATAATATTGATTTTAATTAATCTAATTAAAAAAATTTTTTTTGAATTGGTTAAGATCAAAAGATTTTTTATTTTATAAAATTCTGTAAATTTTCAATTATAATAAATTTACTTTTATTGATTTATTTTATTTCAATTTTTTTTTAAAATTTAATTTATTTTTATTTTGTACAAAAGAAATAACACCATAACAACACCTTAAAAATTATTATATTATCTACGAAATAAAAAAATATTTTAACTAATTAAAAAGTTTTTTTTTTGTGTAAAATCAAAATATTCTAAATTTTTTTTATGCATTTCTAAAAATCTACCATTTTAGGTATTCATCTGAACTCGAATATAATATTTCCTGATATGCAATATTTGATGAAAAAAACCTCAGTTCGAAAAAAAACAAGAAAACCTTTTCTCAAAAAAAAAAAATAAATTTAATTACTTTTCTATTTTTCTTAAAATTATATTTTACACTGATGGGCAAAGATTTACTAAATAATATTTTAAATTTTTTTTAATTTCGAAGATAAAATCGTTAGGTTTAGGGAAGTGGGTGGTAGCTATTCGAAACACTACTTTGATTCTTATAATATTTTAGAGACATAATGGGAACGCGACACAAATACTTTTTACCATATTTCGGGTTTTTACCTTACTTAATTTCGAAAATATGCTTGTTAGATTTTGAGAGGTGTGTGAGAGAAATCCGAACTATCACTGCAATTTATCCTGAGGTACTACTTCAATTCATTCTAAATATTAAGAACATGATATAAACAGGACAAAATGTCTATGAATCAAATATTAAGTTTATATTATATCATTATTAATTATACCCGTATGACTATTAGTAAAAAGGGTATACTAAATTTGCAATTACGTTTGTGACGCAGAGAAGTAGGGGGGAAGATATTGATTCAAGGGTATGGATCGGATCAGAATCAAAAAATAAATTTTTTGCTATGTATGTCCGTCCGTCCGTTTTAATATCATCTCCATCTTTATTGGTCTCCGAGATACCTTTGCTTGGCACTTGGTTCGATCGAAAGCTTCTAGATCTATGAAATTTTGCCTTTATAAAAAAATATTTGCTTTGGATTGTAATTGAATCTTGCGATTTATAACTAATGTATTTCCTAAGCCACTGGCCTAACCGTTACACCAGTTCCTTATATTTACGTTATCTACTAAACGTCATGTGTTTTAAAAAGGTCACTCAACAGAATCTTGTCTTTTAATATAATTGTTTATCAATTTCACTATGATCATGATAATTGGTTTGCCTCTTTATTATAGTATGTTTGTAAATATGTTTGTTGCCTAGCAGTTACGGTAAATTTTCCAGCTGTGCAATAATATTTCGTTTCAATATGACAACTATATACCAACAAAACTTTTTCAAATAATTAGATTAATTATAAAATTTCCCAAATTCTAATTACTGCGGTTAAAAAATATGTTGAGATTTCTTAGTAAAAAAAATAAATTTTTACACACAATTTTGACCATCACTATTTTTGTTTTTTTAATAAATAAATTTAAAAAAAAAAAAAGGTAAATAAAATATTTAGAGATAGTAAATGCATTTCAAAAAAAAAAAAAAACTAATGACTTTAAAATGTTTTAAAGAATTTTTTATTTTAAATAAAAAAAAAAAATTTAAAAACAAGTACCTATACTATAGAAACTTTTACTTTTATTAAAATGAAACCTAGGTATCTATTCTATCTACCTTAAAAAAAAAATTTAAAAAATTAAATAAAATAAAAATTTCTTTTTTTGAATTTTATTTAAAATGTTTCTTATTTGTTTTTAAAGTGTACTTACATTTGTAAATTACTAAATACTTTACTCGTATGTACATTTTGAAGTGTTGCTATTTGAGAAAAAAAAAACTCTCATTAAAGTTTTTTTTTTCTAGGTAAAACAAATTTTTATACAAGAATAACTTTACTAAAAACAATTTAAGAGTTTCAATATTTTTTTAATTTAAATAAATATTGGTTACCAGGGTTAATTTGTTTTCAAGTTTTTTTTTGTTTTTTATTTTATTTTATTTTTATAAATTTTTAAGTTTAAAATTTGATGCATGTAACAAGACCCTTAGTCCATAAAGTGTTTCTTTTGAGTTTAATTTCTGTTTTAGCAAGTTGTTATATATTATTATGTTGTACTGTATTGTAATATCTTGTTTGATATACCATTTTCTGATATTTTTTTAGAACATTTTCAAAAAATTTTGTAAAAATGTGCCTATATAGTTTCACTCTGTCCGTCCGTCCCTTTTTACCTACATCTGACTGAAAAATATTAGCAACGGATAGGTATTGTAATAAAAATAATTTAAAGTCAAAGCTTTTTTCTGAAGCTCGTTATAACAGCAGTTCTATAAGGTATAATTTCAACCTCCTGAAAACGGTAACAGGCAGCTGCTTTTATAAGCTTTATAAATTAAAAAAAAAAAACAAATTCATTAGGTTGCCATACGGTACTAAAATTTACTGTTATGCTAAAAAAATGGAAAGGAGTGGGGGGATTTAGATTAGATCCTTGAGAAATTTGGCAACTTTCCTCGTTTAAGGGCTATTAGGACTTAAAAATTAGAAATGTACTCTTTTTATAAGTAAGGAGTAATTTAGTCACCAGTGTATATATTTCCAAAATTAAACTCAGTATGTTACACAATATTATTTTGAAAATGTGCTTTTTTAAAAACCTTTGATTTTTTTCATCACTTATTTACTAATAATATTTGAAGAGAAAACATTTTTGAATAAAATACACCTAATTCCCTTTTTACACGAATTTTTTATTTCGCAAATTTAAATAACGCGGTTTGAAAAAATGATTCAATTCTGGTTTTATGCAAATTCAAAAACATGATTAAATTTGATTTAAATTTTAATAAAAAGATTTGAAAATTCACAAAATAATTATATAATTTTTTTATCATATTATACGAATTTGAGAACCTTTGACTAACTATCGTGAATTATACGAACTTATGAAATACTAAATGTAAGGATCAATAACTGATTTTGCGATCGAGACTACATCACCATTACTAGAGATGCCGAAAGACAATCAACCTGTAAATCGATTTATAAATATTTTCAAAAAACTAATTGCTAATTATAAATAAGTGAACCGCTAGGAATTTAGCTTTTATAAGCTAAATATAAGTGGTGTCTACTCACAGTTAGGTTATTTGAAGATGTTAACAGTTAGAAAAATTATAGTATAAATCATTAGTTCTATATATTATATGTGTATCTTTTTCGATTTAACTTACTTACTTACTGGATCCTAGAACCCCTGGTAGCAATTCCTTACAGTTGTAACCACGTTTTGCGTTGCGCTTCTGCCTCTTTTGAACCAGTACTTCTCCATGTTTTCCTTGGTATACCCACTCGTTGTCTGCATTGTGGATTTCACTCAAAACATTGCCTTGCAATGTTTTCTTTTGGTTTCCTCAAGGTATGTCCGATCCATCGCCATTTTCTCTTTCAGATCTCGACTTCAATCATCTTTTAGTTCGTTTTTTGCCACAAGTGTGCGTTGGTAGTGATTTGCGGCGAATTCTGAAGATGCGGCGTAGACAACGGTTTATATACGTCTGCAACTGTTGATATTGGTGGTTACCTTCCGTTTTTGTATAATTAATGTACATTATTATGAAGATTTAATTAGGAAGTCCCACTTGAAGCCCTAATACTCTTGCTTAACTGTAATAGTTTTAAAAGAAGCTTTTTAGCACATTTTCAAAAAATTTTGTAAAAATGTGCCTATATAGCTTCACTCTGTCCGTCCGTCCGTCCGTCCGTCCGTCCCTTTTTACCTACGATTGACAAAAAAATATCAGGAATGGATAGGTATTGCAATAAAAATAATTTAATGTTAAAACTTTTTTTTGTAGCCGTTACGGAGCTACAGCCCCACAAAGTTGAAAAAAGCCCCATATTTAAACAGTTATAATTAGAGTTCTATAAGGTATATCTCCAACCTGAAAACGGTAACAGACAGCTGCTTTTATAAGCTTTACAAGTTTTTAAAAATCAATTGTACAGGGTTACCATACGGTACTAAAATTTACCGTTATTCAAAACTAAGTTTTACAAAATTTTTGGTCCCTCATAACTTCGGAACGGCTAAATCTAGAAACTTGAAATTTTGAGGGAAGTTAGATCCTTAGAAATAAGTAAGAGTCAGTTAACAAAATTTTTTTGTCACGCCTCCTCTTTAGGAGCTGTAAGGGGTTGAAAATTGAAATTTTGCTAAAAATTTAGCTTTTAAACACCTATAACTTGAATACCTGTCAAAATTTTTTTTTATTTGTGTACAAAATTGAAAGCTCAAAAACGAAAGTTTCAATTAGTGTCAAAGGTTTTTCTTAATTTTGACTTTGTCCGTCCGTCCGTCCGTATGTTTACAAAACTTTTACACCGTTTGAAATAGAGTAAAGAAATTTTAACCACGGGTAGATATTACAAAAAAATTAATTTCGTAGAAGAATTTTTTTCTGTAGCCCCACCCGTTACGGAGCTACAGCCCCCCAAAGTTGGAAAAAGCCCTATTTTTAAATTATTATAACAAGAGTTTTGTTAATTGTATTTTCAATCTGCAAAAGACGGCAAAAGATAGCTGGTTTTATAAGCTTCACAAAAATATAAGGCTAAAATGTATAGGGTTACCATACGGTACTAAAATTTACCATTAAGCTAAACTCAACTTTTGCAAAATTTTTGGCCCCATATATCTTCTAAACGGTTCAACCTAGGCTCTTGATATTTTGGGAGAAGTTAGGTCCTCTAAAATTAATAGGAGTCGGTTAACAAAATTTTTTTGTCACGCCCCCTGTTTAGGAGCTATAAGGGCTCGAAAATTGAAATTTTGCTATTTTCAACCACCTGTAACTTTAACACCTGTTCAAATTTTTTTTTGAAATTGTTTCTTAGTATTAACCATTTTTGGTTAGATAATAATATTCTAGGTAAAATTCCAAATTTTGTTGGAGTTCCAAATTGATTTCCTAGAACCGGAAAAAAATGGAAGGGTGAACACAGGAGGGGGGTGAGCAGATCCATCATAAGTTTGCTAAGCAAAAATTTGGGAACCTTCCCCATTGAAGGACTACTAGGTCTTCAAAATTAAAACTTTTATGTTCTAATAAAACAGTAACTTATTCACCAGTGTAAGTTTTTCCAAAATTAAACGTTAACATTGAAGCTCCAACATTATATTTTGCACTTATTAACAGGTTTTCTTGAGTGCATTGGGGTTAAATTCTAAGTATTTCACTATTAGTCATATAATTAATTATTAATGAAATAACAAAATTATAATATTATCATAATATATATTTTTATAAAAATAAATGATAAAATACTCAGTAAGAAACCGTATATAATTTTGAAAATGTGCTTTTTAAAAACCCTTGGTTTTTTTCCCTCACTTGTTTGATTTTATCATGAGTCAACTTTTTTATTGAACATCTAAAGTCCGGAGTCAAATATTTCGATGTATATTTCGATTTAAAATATAAATATTCTTAAAAATCCTAAGTTCTATTTATTTCTAGACCATCTTCACACATAGGATCATAACAAAGAATACGAAAATATTATTAAAAATGTGTCTAAGATTTATTTTAAGATTAATTTTATAAATGTCCCTCAAATATTTATTACAAAAATATAAACTGTTTTTAATTCCAAAAAGTTAAAATAAATTTCTAAAACAATTTATTTTATTCAAAAAAAAAAATCCTAAAATTATTAAAAGTATATTCTTGTAAAATTACAAAAAATTTGTTAATATAACTTTTTTTCAATCAAAGTTTTCAAATATTATTATTTTTTTTTTTTTTTGAATATTTAAAGATACTCGTTTTTTTTAGAACTTTAGAACTTTATTTCTAAATACTGATGGTAAATACAAATACAAATATTTAAAAAAATATGAACTTATATAAGTTATTCCATAACTTCAATTTCAATAAACATTAGAATTTCCGATTGAGGATAATAACAACGTCATTGTATATCCTGTTTTCTTATTGAATAGATACTATTCAATATTTTTATTTAGTTTTATCTTCAGATACTTTTTTCAACTTTTTTTTTTTGTTTTTTTTATATAAAAGAAATTTTATATCTCTTCATTAAAAGTTTCTTTTCATTTTGAAAAATTTTATCATCTTTTTGTTTTTTTATTTATTTTTTTTTTTTTTATTCCTAATTTTTTTTAATACAAATCATCTTTGGAATCTGTACGTTTCAATAAAATAAAAAAAAAAAAAACATAACAAAAGTAAATTAATAGATATAGTAAATATGCAGTAATCAAACATTCATACCATTTTTCTAAGCTGTTTTCTAAGAAATTTATTTTGTAGATTATAGATACTTTGAGGTTTATTGATAAAACATGGCGTGGAGAAGCAAATCCCATTTACCGAGGTTCCCAGATTCCCAGAATCCCAGATTATAATATATCTAGGTTCTGATTGAATTCTACGTGTGTACGTGATAGTTCAATCAATAGCTGTGCTTATTTCATTCAAGATTTGCTTTATAATAAAGTAACATATATAATTATGTGGGTCAGGGCCTGTGATCAATATCATGAATTTACTTGGAGATGGAGCAGACATAGTTTTTGATATTTATAATATAAAAATATTACTTTTTTAATTAACAGAACCTTCCATAGACAAATATAAAATGCTGATTTCACATTTGACACTTTACATTTGACATTTAATATTCGAATTTTTAAAACTAAGGTAGCAAAGATTTTAAATTAAATTTTAATTAGAGTGACCCACGCCGTTTTTTTAAAACCTTGATACTGATACGATTAAAAAAACAAAGTTTTTGGCTTATAACTTAATATAAATAACTACTCTACGAGTTTTTATAATCAACTCAAAATTAAAATAAAAGATAAAACTATACTGCCGTGATAAAGAAAAAAGTTGTAAGCGCCAAAAGCGAATTTTCGGAATAATGGAATATTTGACATCAGATAAATGTCTCACAACTTTGTACTTAAAAAAAATGTCACATATCTTGCAAATTCATTTAAAACTAATAACTAATATGTTGCATCTACCTCTAGATCGCATCTATGTCAAAGCTTTAATAACTTAATAAATCTAGTATTGCTTAGCAAAAAAGTTGTATGTCAAAATTAACTATGAACACCTAATACAATCTTATCTCTAGTAAGTTCAAACAAATTGTTTTTCTTTATATAACATATTTGTTTTCAAAAATTCAAAAATAATTCAAAATAGTGATGTACGAATATAAAACACTAAAAGTTAAATTACCTAAAACCAAGAAAATGTAGAAACGACCTTTTTTTTAGGACGGCAGTATAGTCCTTTAAAGTATTCAATATGTTAGCACTAAGTTACAATTTCATGACTTTTCTTACAGTTTTTAAAATTTCGAGACTCAAGGCTAAAGACCAATCTAAAATACGCACTAGAGATCTAATAGCACAAAAAGAGATTCCAGGTTAAAATCAATCCAAAATCTTCATACAATACCCTCCAATACACTCCTTGTATCAATAGTTAATTTATAATTTATAAGAGTTAATTTGTGTATTCAAAATATTGGATGTTTTATGTTTGGGAACTTTTTGCATTTACAGTAAAACCTTTAATACAATTTTTGAATTCATAAAATCCTATTGCAAAGTAAAGTATACGTATGTATGTATATAATGTTAATATAGCTCAAAAAAAAAAGTATAATTTGAGGTATCAAAAAAATATTTAATCAAGGAAAATCTGATTGATATTTGAACAAATAACTTTTAATATTATAATATAATTTAACTCACTTTTCTTTTAATATAAGATATCTATCACTATATATATATATATACATTCTATTATAAGGCCATGCACATTGGAAAATTAAACAGACTGTAATAAAATTATAAGACTGCATTACTTTAGGATACCTAGTACTTGCAATCAAATTTGGTAGTAATTAATTACTAATATGTAATACGAATTTAAACTAGGAATTAAAACTAGGAATTTTAGCTTCATTTTTTAAACTAATTCAAGCCGCGGCCTATGATACATAGGCGGTTGATATTTTTGGTTCCGGTTAAAATTTACCGGGAAATAGGCAGAAGTATTTACTATTCTCAAAAAAAATTTCATTTTAAAATTGATAAAACTTTGCAGCGATTAAATTTTAAACTTTAGAAGAATTCTAAAGATGCATAATATGTAAGCTTGCTTTATTTCAATATTAAATAGGATTTGCTTTATAAATAATGCTCTTGCACCTTCCGCTTATCTACGGCTACGCAATTCGTGTTAAATTGTCACTACAAACTGAAGTCATTATAAAGGTTGTACTTTGGAAAAGATGACCACCGCAGTTCGGTTTAAAATTATCAGAGATTTAACTACAATTTAATTCATGATTATGTTTTTTGAGGGTCGCAACAGTTAGCGTAGAGCGTTTAAGGGTTAAAACCTGTTAATGTTCTAAAGTACAATCGTTATAAATAACACAATTTATCAAAAAATTTAAATTATTTCAAGTTAAAAAAAAAAATCGGGTATTATAAACGATTCATTAAAACTTAAAATATTTCTTAGACATTTATAAAATTTGTTAAATAATAACAAAAAAAAAATTATTATTGATATTTTTGGATGAAGTTTTATCTCCAATTTTTATTTATTTTTCCGCCCAATATTACCAATCTTCGTCAATTCGTATTTGATTTCGTATCTCATCATAGAGCAAAAGAATCAAAAAACAACAACAAAAAATAATAAAAAAAAATCCTTTTTATTTTCGTGATCAATTTTTTTTTTTTATCCTTTAATCTTATTCAGAGTTCGTGCCTTGAATCTATAAAAAAGTATAAAAAAATATTTTAGTTTCATATATTTGTGGTTTGATTACAAGTATCTAGAAGACACCACAGTAACTAAAATCATCTTCTTTTTTTTCCCCATTTTGATTTTTTTCTCAAGTTTTTTATTCCATATATCCATGTCCATATTATTAGAAAACCCATAGGAAAACAAAGTAATAAATATACACAATAAACCCAACAGCAGCCCTTGTTTGTATAAAGTTTTTTTTTTTCTCTGTATAGTTTCATCCAAAAAATCCATCAAACAAAACTTAAACAAATTTTCAATTAAGTGTAAATGGTCAATTTGAACCATACAACACTAACCTTTAATATTTGTATTTTTTGTACTTGTTTTTTTTTGTTCTTAAGTTTTTTTTTGTATCCATATGAGTACCAGCATATGTATCTTAAGATATTTTCTTTTGATTTTATTCTTTTTTACTTATATCATGTATGCATCTTCCCTTTTTAACCTTCAAGAAGTAAAACTTTTTCAGAAATATTTTTTCTAAATTTATATACAAATATATATACAAGATACATACATATATATGAATAGTATAAATGTATCAATTTTGTATATAGATATTAAGTAAGTATTCAATTCATTCAAAAGTTTTTATTGTTCAAACTGACAGGACTTTTTCAAAATAAAATAAGTAAAAAAAAAATGATAAAATCAACGTATCCTTGAATATAGTTGTATTATAATACAAAGTTGTATGTATTTATGTATGACTAATATCTATATAATATAGTTGTATAAATAAACACATATTTAAATATATGACCAATGAATACAATTAAATGGTAAAGTTATGTATAAATAAAAAATTTATTTCAAAAGCTTTAGTTTGTTATAAAGAGGCATTAGCACGTTATAAATAGGTATTATGATTTATGAATATTCGAACAAAAACTCTGAATTCTAAGAACTCCTTCATGAGGCAAAATTTTGAATTTGGAACATATAACCACCATTCAAATTCTAATGATTTACAAAAATTGAAAACAAAAGTTATTTTTTTCTGAATACTCCGGTCATTCTACTCCTATTGAGAGTTTTACAGATATTTTGTAGGGGTTAATTAATTTAATAAATATTGTGTCCACTCAAGATTTTTCAACGGAAAACAAACAGTGCAACTGATACTCATCCCTAAACCGTTAAAATATTCACGTGACGCAACATAATATACATGGGAATTGGTGTGTTATCAACTCAACGCGTATATGGAAAAATATCACATCAAATGTGTTCCTAAAGTTGGAAAGCCATATGTGTACGATTTAGAAAAGTTTAAGAAGAACATTATCATTTTTCTTATAAATATCCCATCTAATTTTACACATCCCCCATAATCCTATGTTTCCCAAACTCAGCTCCCAATAATCCTTTAACATATTTGTCCTCGGAATCAAGTTGTACATTTGTATCACAGGTTGGATCATAAAGTGTGTTTCTATGGCTTTCGCTAAAAAAATCGTATTTCTTCTACAGCTAGTAGAAAAGATTCAACAAAATTTTAATTAGGGAATATAAAAATTTTTAGAAAGATATAAAATACTTAAAATACTGCAGATCAACTTTAATTGATTACATAGTTTTCCCAAAAATTTTATTTTATAAGATAAATTTTAGGAAATTAATTTAAAGTTTCTATAGACACTGATTAATAATATAGACTAAATATGAATGTATATGTTAAAAGATTTCTTCTAGTTATTATTAAAAGTGTATAATAAAAGTTTTGAGTGTGTTTGTATCAGCTTTCGTTTCGGTAATAAAAGTTTAAAATAAGAAATTTAATTTTGTATTAGAAAATGATATTGAGGGTCTTAAACTTTAAATAAATTATTATGTATTATATTTGCTCATGAAGTTTAAAGTTTAGTTACTAAATTTGCAATATGGCTACTAAATTTTCTTTTAGATTAAATGCATAACATTAAATTATACAAGATATTAAAGTTAACAATTGCTTTGTTTGTCAGAATTTCAAATACTAATTCATATTCCAATAAAAAATTTAAATTGATAATTTATTATAGATAATACACTTACTTAGGGCTTAGTTAAGTTAAGAAATAATAATTTTTATAGTAATTCATTTTTGAATTTTTTATATTTAGGCTTCATCTTAGAGTTCTAATACTGCAATAATGGCAATAGGATCAGTGCAAGTAAATTTTACAAATAAACCCATTGAAAATGTACCAGCCATAAAAATAAATAGGGTAGATATTCCTTTGTATGCATATGTAAATAATGAACAAAATTTTTTTATATAACCAAATAATTAAGCCTACGTCGTTGTACGGCATTTGGGGCTGTGTCAAACAAACATATAATCAAACATTACGAGAGTTCAAACATTTCAGAACAAAGTGGTACGTAACATGATAAATGTTCCCTCGTACGTATGATATTCCGACTTACATAGGGATCTAGAGATTCATAATGTTAGCGATGAAATTAAAAAATATGCAATAAAACATAAGATCGTTATTAAAACGTAGAAGCGTCAAAATTGTTGCTATGTTCTAATGTCAAATAAAGGTTTACATACAGTTCACCTTAACGGTGATCTGTAGTTTCATTAGATACTAAATAGTGAGTGTAAAAACTAATTGTTTGTCTTTAAGAATTGTTTTAATATTTTAAAATAGGGTGCATGTTTTTAGAATGTTAAAGTCAAACATAACGATGGTAGAGCACAAAAAAATTTTTAATGTACTGTTAATTTCTCGATTGAAGCAAGTTTACTAGAGATTATGAATCATAATTTTTTTTTTTAAATATTATTATAATAATTATTTTGAAATAACAAAGTTTGTCATAATTTCCGTATTTAAAAATTAAATTAAGTCAATATGTTATCTTGAATTTTATTTTAAACTAGATAATACCCGGTGCGCGTTGCTGCGCCTCTCAATGGAGGTTTAATTTAAGTTGATGTATACATAATTTGAAGTCAATCGGTCAAACCGTTGTCATTTTAGAACAAAAAAGTTTAAATACTTGCACCACAGCCCCAACTTGCCGGTCCGTTAGAGCAAAGGTTTTAGTCTACGATTTTTTTCCGTACCCAAAAACCTCTATATACAAATTTTTATGATAATCGGTTGAGCAGTTTAGGAGTCTATTTGATACATACAAGCAAACAAACAAACAAACTTTCTCTTTTATATATATAGATAAACTACGAGTCCTCTTTTGCGCTAAAGCATTAGTACTAGCTAATTACTAAAGCGTTATACTAGTTTTCATAAAAATCCGCAAGGGTCAGCAAGTAAATTTACAGACAAAAATAAAAATGGACAAAAGCAATTTGCCTAAAAAACCCACCTGAGAGCCCTTCCTTTAATAAATCCTTCAAAAAATCAAGTTTCTAACCAAATGTTAATAATAATCAAATAAAGCAGTTAAATTTATATTAATTCTTTTCAAAAAAGTTTATTAAGAATTAGATTAATAGACCAAGTAGCTGTTTGAAAAATTAATATTTTTTTTATACACATCAATTTTACATAATTTATTCTTAAGATTACTGTTCTTTTACTTGATTTACCTGAATCAGGTATCATCATCTTTCTTATTTAAATAAAAAAAATTCATAGAATGGCATAGTATATAATACATAGAATTGCACACAATAAACAACATGTAGATGCACCATTTTAAAGTTATTATAATATTAAGTTGATTTAATATTCTTTATTATGCACATGTCATTCTAAAAACGTATCTGTTTAGTTGACATTTTTCAAAAAACCGTAAAACCCGTAAAAAAAACCCAAGAAAATATTAAAATCCAAAACAGTTATTTTAATCTGATTGTCGGTTTTTGTTTGTTTTTTTATATGTTTTTTTGAAAATAATCAAAACTAGAAAAATTTCAAAGTTTTTATATTCTATTCTTCTATCATCACTATTATTGCACATCATCATGATGGTGCAATTAAATTTGCACAGAAAAACAAAACTAAAATTAGAATAGGATTAAAAAAAAAATATTGACCTAAATATAAAAGAAAAAAAAAATACCCTATAGTTTTACTGGGCGGGAATGTTTTATTTTCAGTTTATATAGTGATTTAACAACTCATAAGTTTTTCTTACGTGTTTGGTGTTTTTAAAAGTGTCATCACTTGTATTTTTGAAAATAAAGCATTTAAATATAAATAATGGTTAGTGAAAATTATGAAAAATTTTATAATACTGTTTAAGTTAACTACTAAAGGGATCTATAAGTTTATTTTTAGAAAATATGTAGGAAATAGAAGAATGAGGCCACAAACTATATTAGAGATGCTAATGTGTAAACAATAAAAGCATACCAATAGTGAGTTAATAAAAAGGGCCAAAAGATGCAACTGATATGTGTATGTGTATAATAATTAATTTTAAATAATTTTTGGCACTTCTTAATAGAACTCCAATGTTGTGTGTAAGGTATCTCATTAAGAATACCTGCTGTAGTTTCTACTTTTTCTCTACAAAACTCCTGAATATCTGGTTTTGAATATATTATGTATTTGAGTCATACATAAGTGATACGAATGGGATTTCTAGAATTGTTGGAAATTAAAACTTTGTCGTAGTACACTCAGTGAGCGAAGCATACCTTTCAATTTCCAACGTGGCAGGATAGGAATACTGCTCTTTAATTTTATAAGTAATATTATTAATTTACAAGATCCCTTTTATTAAATATATATAAAAAAAATAAATGCTATTACCCTCCTTGTAAATTAATTAAAATTATTGAAAGTGAGAGGCACAACAGGCTGCATGGCCTATGTGTTAAAATGATAAATGGTATCCTCCATATAACAACAACAACAGCAACAACAACAACAACAACAACAACAACAGTATTAAGTGTTTTGTTTTGAAGATCTATTTTATACTTGCCCACTAAAGAAATTTAGACAACTATGACGTTTGCATAAATTGACCCCACACTCCCGTCCATAATTAGCGAAATACATGACCCAATACACCAACGAGGCCTTGAATAATAATGGTATGTAGATGATGATCCACACCAAAATATTTCATTATCTAATGAATGCCATAATTGTTCTGAATTTATATTTAAAATTTAAAGTAATCACAAACATAATTCTGATAAATAATATGTTAAGCTAAACAAAAGTTTAAATTTTTTTCCTGATCGAAGTCAAGAGTCAAGCATATAATGTAGAAGGAAAAATAAAAATAATGTTTTGCTATTATGATAACCCAAATGTCTGGAAAAATAATGAAAACCTTGAGATAATCGTGAAGTAACAGTACTTACTTTCTATTCCAATTTTTTGTTGTGATTTAAAATAAAAAAAAAAATTTTTTATCAGTTTAAAAAATAGATTTATTGTTTTTGTTGGTTTCGTTATCTCGAAATTAGGGTTTCCATCATGACTAAATTTAAGTTAAAATGGTACAAGTTTTAATTAATGATTAATTTTGACATTGTGGCACAAAGCTAACCCAATTGACTTCCTCTGGCAAATTACTCATTAAATTTGGGCTCTTTGAATAACAGTATTTTTAATTTTTATGAGAAAGTACTTTACAATTTTATATATTTTTCTTACTAGGGTTTTTTATATTAGGATTTCTTCTATTAAATAAAAAATTCAGAGTCGTAATGCGTCTTTCTCTGTTTTTAATTTGACGTTTAAGAGAATGCAGAATTACAAAAATTTGTCAAATGTCATTTTTTAATTTTAATCATATATTTAAAAATTGTTTCTAATTTAAAATATTCGGTTGTTACTTATTTTTAAATTAACAAACTTAAGTGTGAATATCAAAATAACACGAAAGATGAAGTTTTGTTTCACATAACAGTATAGTTAAATATTTATCTAATATTTTTTAATATTTCATAGAATTTGATACGTAAAAAGAAATACCAATCGGCAACTCTAACTATAATTTAAACATGATGTGAGAACAAAATTAAGGCAAAAAACTCAGAAAATTGTTGATTTTCTAACCTTTTATGAATTTTTGTAATGATGTTTGTGATGTAATAAAAATTGTGGAGTACTTTAAATAAAAAAGGACGTATAACCTATAATAAATAGAAGAAATCATGTTAAGGATATGCACTTTTACTTTTATCATTCTTCGTTACTTGTTTACAGGTGTACTTTTGATTTTTTTTTTTAAATAAAAATAGTGTAAAACATGGGAGTTTAAAAACTTGTCAAAATTTAATTCAAAAGCATTTTTTTTTTTCTATTAACAACTTTTATGTGAGTTCAACAGGAAAAACGACTTTGGGTTGGTTAGAACGCTTTTAGCAGTAAAAAGAATAAAAAGCATTACGTGAATTTGCAACTTTTTTTCCATTTTTAAGTCATGGTATAAGTGTAAATATGGATTTGATAGTAAATATGGAGAAAGTGTATTGTTCGATTCAGAATCGAAAAGGAAATTCTCAATATAAAATTAAAAATCCGCTTAACGATATGACTATCATTTAAATTTCTGAACTCCAACCAATGTTAAGCTTGAGATTACTTTGCGGAAGGCACAGAGTAGCTATTGTATCTATTTCAGGAAGTTTTTATAAATTTCATTGGTAACTTTTGTTTGGATTTTATAATGGATCTACCTATTTGATTAGGTGTGGTCTGCTTTTATCTTACTCGATTGTCAGTCAGTCCGTTTGCACATCGACGCCGGTCTGTCTTGCCATCATTAAAACTAAATCTTATAATTATCGCCATGATAATCATAAGATAATTGAAAAGTTTTGAATGGGATATTTAGCTTATGGTTATTTCCAAAATGTCAATTTCCAAAATGTCGATGCTCTAAATTTTGATTCCTAAATTATTTATGCTTAAAATGTCGACTTTTGAAATTTCGAAAATTAATTATT
This sequence comes from Dolichopus griseipennis, assembly GCA_963082915.1. Lineage (NCBI taxonomy): Eukaryota > Metazoa > Arthropoda > Insecta > Diptera > Dolichopodidae > Dolichopus > Dolichopus griseipennis. Next base: position 51,843,340 of record OY720441.1, read on the forward strand.
TTAAAGTTGTTTTCAAAATCAGGGTATTTTATTTTTTCTAGAATATTTATTATCCAAGTTGATAATATTTTAATTGCCATCTCGTCCAAATCTAGAAGTCCACATTTTGATAGTCGATATTTTGAAAATTGACATAAATTCTCCGACCCGTTTAGAATTGGTTATAGTCCTTTCAACATTTCAATAGGGTCAACGACAATATAGAACTTATTTTTACAGATCTTTCTTGGGCTAGGGGATAAGCATTTGGTTTGATAATCAAGGGGGTGCGGGTTCGATTTACCTACGGGTCATGCATTTTTTTTTATTTTTTTCAATAGAAATAAAATTATTGAAAAATAATTTTTCTTTACAAATCTCCATTGTGACACAAATATAATTTAAAATATACAAATATATAGTATAAACAAAATAAATAATATTACTTATTAATTGATAGAAAGTATTGAAAATAGGGGTACAACGGGCCGCCAGGCTTACGTGTTAGGATGGTACATGCTATCCCCCATACCAAAACAACAACAACATAAGAATAGATTAAATTATTTTAATTTTTTTTTGATTTTCTAAAGTTAAAGCAATTATTAGATGCAAGACTCTTAAAAAAATCAAACTACCAAGGTAATACATTTGAGACAAGAACATCTTACATAATTAACAAAGATTTAATTAGATTAAATCCAATTATTTATAAATTATACTTTAAAATAAAAACATCTTTATTAAAAATTTAAATAAGAATATATTTCATATTTTTTAGGACTATAAAATATCCCAATCAAAATTTAATACAATTGACATATTAAACTTTTAGTGACAGCGTTTTGAATTAAAATTAATGATCACACCACTATGAAATACTAATTACTTTATGAACTTTTATTTGAAGTAAAAGTCAAAATTCCTTCTTTCATATGGAATCATTTTAAAAATCTGATTCTAAATTTTATATGCATTTCTTCAATAAAATTAATTACAATTATTTAAAAAAAAAAGATTTTAAGAAAATTGCAATTAATCAAATATAAATTCTGATTGATTGAGTCTCATAATCATAAATTGTATCATAATGTAATATAACATTTTTAACAACTTAAGATTAATTGAACATTTTGATGGTTATGTCAGTTAAGAGTTGCCGATGTTATTTAAATGTCAAATTGGGTCATTAATTTGAGTGAATTTGCAAAATTTATATAAATTATCTTATATATAAGATTAAATATATTAATCACTTTTGAAAATTCATCAATTAAGCAAAAGAAGTGAATAATATTAATTTTAATTTTATATTGCAATTATTAGTGTTCTGTTTTTGATTGCTTTTACAGGCAATTAATATTATTAGTAGGGGGGACGAAAGTATTCACACATATTCACATTTTCTCCTGTCAATTTTTTAAAATTTATTTCCCTCTCCCTCTTTCTCTCTTTTTTTTTCTTAAGTTTCAATTTGGGGAACTGGAACTTCAATTGCATGTCAAATACGTAACCTCAATATACATTAAAAAATAAATGATAATATTGCATAAATTATTACGAGTAACACACACCTACTTTTTAATTTAACCTAGCAGAATGTCAAAACTTAAGAATAAATGAAGATTTTTTTTTAAATTAAAATTAGTGGAATTCCATTTTCTCCCCGAAAATACAACAAGAATAAAAACCAAATTGGAAGTACCCACAAGAACAGAACTGTTTTTTTTTTTTAAAAATAACTGTAAACATCGAATTTCGACAAAAAAAGCAAATTCATATTTTGTTTTTTTTTTATAAAGTATAAATTACGCGAAAAGTGCGAAACAGAGAAAAAGAGAGAAAAGAAGAGAAGATGAAGAATTGTTTGCGGTATGATCCTTTGAAAAAAGTTGTTAACAACCAGACAACAACAACAAAAATGGCATCAAAATTTTATTTGACCGATATTTAAAGAATACAAAAAAAAAAAAAAAAAAAAAAAAACAGAAAATAAATCTTAAGAAACATTTTTTTTGCTACCAACTTGTTAGCAGTTTGTTTTAGCTGCTATAACACTTATTAAAGTGATGGTGGTTGACTCAGAGTGCATATAATGTCAGATTTACTGGGTAATTTATTTTTTCTTTGTTATCATTTTTTATTTTTCTGAATTTTTTTTTTCACAATGTGATTTTAATTCGCATTTTTTGGTCACAAAAGTCATTAATGGCTTTTCAGGACATGTTAAAAAAAATTGATTAATATTTAGAGTTATTTAAAGTTTTCTGCTTAACGTTTTTAATGTACATACAATGTTTGACAATTTAATTAAAGTTGATACTGTAGTTGAGTGTCGTTAGACATTCGTTTGATAACATAATTATAATCCCTTAAAAAATGGTTCGTATCTAAATGTGTGTGTTTCGACTATTTTAAAAGTAGAATATAAAAGACATTTGTTTCCAAAGATTTGAGAAGGTATTTGATTTTCTTCAAATATTATTTATTTATTTGGTAACAATGTGTCCAATGTGTGTCCAATGTGTTTGCTAAAGTTGATAATTCGTATGTGTACGACTTAATTAAATTTAAGAAGAATATTAAAATCTTTCTCCTAAATATCCCTACAAATTTTCCCCATCCCCCATAATCCTAAATTCCCAAATAGCCAACCACAATCTTAAAATCCTTTCATATCCTATCGCTGTAACCAAACTGTACATTTGTATCACAGGTTCCTTTCTAAAGTTTGGTTCAAAAAGGGTGTGGTTTTAGTGCGTTAAAGTCGCACACAACCCAACGAAATTTGGAGTATTCCATTCCTTCGCAAAAAAAAAAAAAAAATAAACAAGTGACTGTCCTCCCCCTCCCACAAAAAATATTTGTAAGCTGTATGAGAGCCAGTTCTAAACTCCGTCCGTTAAAGAGTTATGAATTTAACTGTAACGTTAACAAAATCCTTGCATCTTATCATTAATAAATAGACTGGGCCTTAGTGCTGCACCAAACACTTTACACTTATCAAATAATAACTTTTTAGATAAGTGAGTACTGAGGACTATAGTCCTAAGTGAAAGTTGGATAATTCGCGCACAAAGATTCAAGATTGGGTTCTCTGAAAAATGTTATTCTACAATCTAATAATGAAATCCACTTCACAATCTCTTTGTTGTCCATTTTTAGACATCTATATCAAGGAACGAATTTTAATTGTATCTACCTAAAAGAGGCTACCTAAACCGATTGCCTGACATATCTATAGTCCTTAATTAAAATTTTCAATGTACATGAAAAACTTAAATTGTTAGTAATAGTAGCTTCAGGAATCTCTAACCACTGATATCCAGAAACTACTATATCCATATTAAATGTTTCAGTGTATAATTCTGCCACATACCCCATAGTTCTACTTTTGAATTATTTACAACAAGTTCTTAGTAATATTCACTAAATATTTTTTTTTAAATAAAGTGTGCGAAATGTAGAACAGAAAATTATACACGAATCTGAACAAACAACAAACAATATATACGAGCATGTCAATAACAAATTGTTGAATGTTCTGTTGTTCTGTTTTATTATATTGTTAAGAAAGTAAACTTCTTATAAAGTTATTTATTATTTTTTTTTTTTTTTTAAAGTAAAACTACTAAATACGAATTTCTAAGAAATTCATAAACCTTTATCATACTATAACTAATAATAACAATAATAATGTTAATACTTGAAATTTTTATAAGCTTACATCATTATCTTCAGATCAGATTTAAAAAATTTCATTCTACATATATACGTATCTGTGGTTGATAAACAGTATCAATATCAGAATCAGAACAATTAAATATTTTACATGTTGAGATGAAAGGGATAATGAGATTATATTGTATTGATATGAAAAGTACAACTTAATATTTTTTTTTTATAACGTATTACGTATGAATTATTAAATACTAATAAATTTATTTTTTTTTGAATGTCAGTTAACGATTCATATACGAGTATATTGTAAATTAAGTCTTTAAAGTATTAGATAAACTAAAAAATAAAATATTGTTTTAAGTAAGATGGTTCAACATTTTGGTGTACAGGTTAAACCGTTATTAAGGTATCAGTGGTAGGATATACCGTTATTAATATAAGTTTCGGGATCAAGGTTGTTTGGTTATAGAAACTATGGAAAAAAGATTCAATAGTTGACGTACAGGTTAAACCGTTATTAAAAAGTCAGTTGCAGGATATACCGTTATTATAAAAGTTTCGGAATCAAGGTTGTTTGGTTATAGGAATTATGGAAAAAATTCAACATTTGGCACACGGGTTGTACCGTATTAATAAGTCAGTGGCTAATATGATTATGGAATTTTAGAAATGAGAAGAAGCAGAGAGGTTTTTCCTTTTAGAATAACGGACTGTAGCGCCATAGAAGAAGAAGATATGAAACTTATACCTTTAAAAAGGTTATCTACACAGGTTTTACAGGTTTTAATAGGTTTTTTTATTTTCTGCGCAGATTTTCCTGATTTTACAGGACTTTCAATTAGACTGTAGCTGCTTTAATCCAGGTTTGTTGACATGTAAATGATGCTTTGGATCATGACTTTAAAGAAATTAAAACTGAAATTTATAATATTATAAATGTCAATTTGTATCTTAAGAATTTGTATTCAGTTATATATTTCATTCTATAAATATTCATTAAATAATCAGGCAAAAAATTATTATGCAAAATCTGACATAATAATCTTATATAAATCATGATTAAATTTTTTAATCAAAAAAATATAATTATTTCATCGTAAAAACTTAAAAACAAGTCATATTTAAAAAATGTTTCAAGAAAAATACCTTTAAGCTTGGGGACTAAGTTTAGTATTTGGCCTCTTTTTTTAATGTATTGATTATCTTCGATGCAATTTTTGATTGGTTCAAAGTGGTTTTTAAAAGCCTTTAATTTACCAAAAAAACTAAAATAATATTTTTCAGGTTAACTTCAATTGCCATTTATTGTAATTCGATTTTAACTGTGTGATTATTACTGTGATGAAGATTTTAAATTTGTATATTGTAGGATTTAGTTTCCAATGCATTTAGAGTGTTGTTTGGTTGAATTTTAATTTTAACCATGCTTATTTTAAAATAGTGCTTACTTTGTCAAAAAATTTGTATTTTGGGAATTTTAGTTTAAAAAGCTTTTATCGCGATATTTTTACAAAATTTAATTTCAGCTTACAATCAAATATATTGGTTTGAATAATTAATTGTTTGATATACGTTAGTAAGTTAACTTATTTAACCAAAGTGTATTGTTAGAATTAAAATATCTATGGTTAAAATGTTTTTATTTTAATATTGTGTTAGTAACTTAATTTTAGTTTGCAGTCAAATGAATTTAAAATAAAACGAGAAAGAGTGTAGTAGAGTAGACTGTGTCAACTCTGAGATACCCGTAAGACCGTAATATCGACATTATATCATTCGGTTAAAAATTCATATATCATCCAAAAAATAATATTTGTTTAAAGGCAGCTTCGAACCTGTTCTACTTTCCCAATTTTATTTTATTTAGACGTTGGCCATTAAGGATAACTATAGAATAATGTTCATATAAAAGATGAAGTTGTATGGCAACCACTCGAATTCCCTTTAGTACACCAACCAAATTTTGTACAAACTTTGGCCATATAACCAAACTATTTTTGGAAAAATTACTAATATCCAGCTTCAATAGGTACAGTGTTATCCTCAAATGAAAATGAGATTTTATGGTAGGTACTCGAATCCGCTGTACCACCCACATAAAGCTAAACTACTTATAAAAAAAATAAGTTGTATGGCAGCTAGTCAAGCTCGTGGAGCAAGCCCGTGGCTAAATTTCAATAAAAAAAATGGCTGGCTATAGCATAAAAAGAACATTTGAAAATCCTAGCTCCTTTATTTTTTCAGCTATCACGCGGACGGACATACGGACAGGCGGACATACATAGCTAAATCGATTTAGTTTTCAATTCTGATCCGATCCATACACTTGAGTCTATATCTACACCCGTCCTTCTCTGCATCACCAACGTAATGGCAAATTTAGTATACCCTTTGAACTTATAGTCATACGGATATAATAAAGTTAAAAGTTGACTTAATATTTAAGTTCGCTAGAATTAAATTTTAGTGGAAATGCTTTTATTTTAAGATTTATATGTAACTTAATTCCAATAGCTTTCGTGTAGTTAGTTATTCTACAAAAAATCTATATTCATCTATTTCAAAAAGTTTTTATTTAGCTAGAACAGAGAATATTTAATTGCACTTTACTTGACTTTATAATCAAAGGCTTTTTATTAGATGCTATAATAATTAAAGTTGATAACTTAATTTATTCGACTAAAAAGGTATTTTCTAGAATAACAAAAATATTTATAAACCTAAATTTAGTAGTAGCGTTACAAATTTAGATTAGTATAAAATATTAATTACTTAAAATGCTCTTTACCTTGCAAAGCTTTTGAGCCACTATTTTAAATACAGTTTCTTGATTTAAAAAACATCAATTAAAATCTTTAATTAAACTTTTAATAAAATTAATGAAAGCTAAAGTAGCCTTTTTGGAAAAATATAATGACTTGTATAATATTCTTAGGTGTAGCTCCCCACCGATGGTGACACGTAGTCCCAAAATATTTGGAACAAAAACCCAATCCTATGAACGATTAGATAAAATACCCCAAAACATACTTTAGAAGTTTAAGTAACACAAAAAAATTAAGTGAAACATAGTTTAGGAGCTTAAGGCTCCCATTAAACTAAAAAATATTCTCCAAGCTTCAGACTTACAGCATCACAAAAAAAGTTTAGTGTTTTAAGGTTTACATAACATTAAATTTTCTTTTTAAATGAAAGGGAATGCTTCAGAGTTGAATTCAAAATGTGGTTTTGAATAAACTTTTTTATCATGCAGCTAGGGTTGGCGTATCCTCATTATTTGAAGTTTGTCACATAAATATTTTAATTAAAAATCTTTGGAAACTAAAGAGTACTAGAGCCTCATTGCATTGACGAAAATATATTAAATCCCTATTATTTTTTTTTGCATATAAAATGAGTTTTAATTCTAAAATGATATTTTTCCATTATATGTCCTTGTTGCTTTTGAAATAAAATAAACGCAAAGTTTGTTCACATTTTAAAAATAAAAGCAAAGGAAAACAGTGTAAAATTTCATATCGTATACGTGGAGCTCCTAGCCATATAATATATAATGCGTGATAAGAGTCCAGTGAAGTATACTTGGTCTTTTAGTTATTTAATTTATTTTATAATACTAACATTTAATGTTTGATCTCCAAACGGCTGGTTGGCACAATAGTTAGAGTGGTTAGAGTAGTCAACTTTTCATTTCTAGAGGCACGGTTTCGAATCTCGGTAAAAGTAAAAAAAGTAATGTAATCTGGTTTTCGACTCGATTGTGCGACCATTTGTCGTTGGGCTAAACTGTTATACCCAATAATTAATATTTGTATAGGTATCTTTAATAAAAAAAACATTAAGATAACAATATAAACCAATACAAAATATAAACAAATAATTTAATAAGTAAATATTATAACTCACAGATACATAAACATCTTATAATTCAAAAATACTTTCTTTTGAAAATTTAAGACGTTTCTATATGTTATAAAGCCCAGTACATCTCATGCTTATACATTGTATTTGGAGTTCATTAAGATAGCTCTAATAAAAATAATATAATATATGTTTCCCTATGATAAAGGAAGGCTTATTAGGCTTTTTTGTAAGTTCTAACTAATCAACTTTTGGGATGAACAGTTAGCACATACAAAAAATAGCTTTTCAGTAATTCAGATCTTTCTAACAACTAACTCAATGTAATAATATCTAATTATAATAGAAGTAAATAATAAAAATTTAATAAAATTTTATGAAAATAAAAAATGGACATTACAATAAGTTTTTACAATTAAATTTCCTTTAAAAAAACTAATTTTCTATTATAAAAAATAAAATTTTATGTAAAAAATAAAATGTAAAGAACAAAAGATACAAAAAAAAAAACTATATTTTTCTTACAACTTCATTAGTTTTATTAATTCAATTTTGGGTTTTGTATATACCTTCCTTTCAATTCAATTCTTTTTTTAAAGTTATTTTACCTTGATCCAAATTCAAGAACTGCACAAAATAACAAAATTATATATATATATATTATATATATAAATAAAAATATTTTTATTTAATTTTTTCATGCTACTGTCGAAATTCATTCTAAGTTATGCTTTCACTTCCCTTTTTTTAGGTCGGAAGCAAAATAACAAAACACAAAAAAAAGAGAGAAAAATAATAAAACAAAAAATTGACACACGCCTGGAGGCTATTTTATTCTTTCTAGAATTACAGAATCACAGTAGTTTTTTTGTTTTTATTTTCATTTTGTTGATGTTGTTGCTCCCAACAAGAAAACTACCAGTATCATGAGGATAGTTGGTAGTTGGTATATATATAAACAAAGTAAACAGGTAAACAGGAAAGGTAACATCAAAGGCACTCAAAATGAAAAAATAAAAAATGGAAAAAAACCAAAAACAGAATGGAAATAATTTAATATTATTTCAACATAGGGCATTTTATTTAATTTTCAAGAGAGAAGGTGAAAATACAACAACAAAATAAAAATTTTTCTTATATCTATTACCAATTGGAAGGTAAATTTAATATTTTATTAAGTAAATATTACTATTTATTTGTATGTATATTTGCTTACAGGAACTACCGTTATTTATTTATACCTACCACAAGTATATTACGGTTAATGCATAATAATTGGATAGTTTCAAAAAAAAGAGTAGAATAACTTTAAATATAGGTATTTTTTGACAGCATAATATATAAAGTTGCTAACCCTTATATACTTATGTTATTGAGGACAATAAGTACTATTTAATTAGTAAGTACTTAGAAGTAGCAATTAGTAATTAATTATAATTATAAATGGATAAATTCGTTAAGTAACTTTCAATAATTTGTTTAAGCAATTTCAGTTAAATGTTTGGATTTTTTGCACAGCTGTAAAACTTACATATCTTCACTTGATTTCTTCAATATATATAAAATGTCATCATACATGAAGTATAATGCACAATTTGGTTAGATCTCCCCAATCGAAGCTGAAATTTCTGTAGATACAGTGCAAAACAGAGCAAAGATTCGTCACCTTAAAAAAAAGGAAAATTTAGTCATCGGAGCATATTCTGATCATTAAATCTTCTTTTATAAATACCTATAGTAGAACAAATATATGTTCTAAAGAAATAAAAATATAATTCCTCCACTTTAAGTTTTCTAGCTTGAGACAAAGAGTGCGACAGATAGTTATCCCCTATCTTTTTTTTAAATTCCTAAGATAGTCTAACATTATTCCATCCATGTGTTCCGTAAAGTTGCCAATTAGTATGTGTATGGCTTAACTTAATTCAACATTATCTTTTTCTTTAATATTCGCCCAAATTTTCCATCTATCCTGTATGTTTTTTTTATCCCAATTCCAATTCCTCAAGTTTTCCTTTTACAATCCTCGAAGGTAGGATACGAATTGAATTTATATTATGCCATTTCCATT